>VMDO01011778.1:0-37495 GCA_007922755.1 Pedetes capensis | reverse complement strand
TTGGGTTCTCTTGGACATATTCCTCTTGTTATATAACATGGGAGTTCTGTTTTTCATTTTGTGAGGCAGCACCATACTATCTTCTACGGTGGTCTCACCATTTTACAATCTCACCAAGAGTGCACAAAAGTTCCAATGTTTCCACATCATCACCAACACCACTTTTCATTTTCCTTGATAGTAACCAACCTAATGTCTCCATGGTGATATCTCATTATAGTTTTGATATGCATTAGCAAACTAATGATTAGCATTTGTTCTCTGATGATTAATGATGTTAGACCTTTCTTCATATCCTTGTTGGTCAGTTGTATATCATGCTTAGAAAAACTTTGTTAAAATCTTTTATCTGTTTCTTTTTAATTGGATTATTTGACTTTTTATGTTAAGTTATGGGAGTCCCTTATATATTCTGAATATGAATACTTTCATTGGGTATACGATTTGCAAATATTTTCTCCAATTTTATAGGTTGCCATTTCATTTAACTTAGTGCCATTCACAGGAGATCATAAGGTTCATAAAAATGTATGTACCATATACACTGCAGCAGATTAGGCCTTGACAGAGAGGAGTAACTCTTCAAGCAGGTTTGGCTGATGCTGCATTGTATCAGATGATATGGCTGTATATTCAGCTCCTCTATTTTAAAGTCCAGCTCATTATAATGCTTAGATAAAGTGCAGGAAAGGACAACTTGGTTCTGGTATTTTAAAACTTGTAAGAAAGGATATAAGAAAGGAACAATGGTAGCTAAAATGGAGAATTGAGGTATTGACACACACGGCATTTCTGAGCCATGCAGGAGCTAAGCCTCTTTAAGATAGGAAGAATGAAGAAAACATCCAATTCTCCACATTTACTGACTTTTCTAATGCTGTCAAGATAACTGGTGCTGTTTCTAAGTGAAACTATCTTTCCTCTGGTTTCTATAGTCATCTGATTCCTTTAGCTGAACTTACTTCCTTGTCTCCTGTTTTATTATTTTATTTTTGTCTCCTTCCTAGATCTGTGTGTATTCTTCATAACATCACAGGTGAGCTGCTCTCTGATTTTTCTTCCTCGTAGGCATTTTTCCAGGCACTCCTAAGCCAGTGTTTCTGCCCAGTGTCCTGTTTGACTCTTGATTTGAGTCCTGGAACCAAGAACCACGATATCTTCCTTCTCTAAGTGAATCCTCATAATTAGAATTGCATTTATCTCCCCTCACTCCTCTTGTGCTCCGCTGAGTGTTTTTCTGCATATTAGGAGGGCTTGTCGGAGCAGGACTGCCTTTTTGTCATCTCACCTGAGGATTCCCCACTCTGGTCCCCAGAGTTCAGCCAGTACAGCACAAGCCTTGGTCTGCAGCTCAGGGATAAAGGGCTTAGCTGGAGAAGCAGGATTACACTGATGTAGCAGGACCTGGAAGAGACTTTGGCCAGAAGCTTGGGGGCAGGGGGGGCTTAAGTGCTTCCTTAGAAATGGTGACCAAAGGAATTTTGGGGAATCTACCACAAAGTATCTCAGCGTGGAACAGTGAGGCATGCAATGGTACAGGGCTCCCCAGGGGCACCCTGGGAGGGCACGTGTGCCACACAGCTGTCCTCAGCTCCCTACATGGAGCCCTGGCTCCCCACAGCTTTGTATTCCAGTTCTCACGCAAGGGCTTTCTCACTGGCAACTCTAAGCAAGTTCCAGATCCATAAATGAGTTCTAGAAAGTGTGTTTGGAATTGCTTATGATAAGCAATATCCTTTCAGAGTGTGGTAGCCATGCTGAGTGGTCAACAGTCAACTCCTCCATGAGTCTGTCACACCTTTTGTTTCCTGGAGACTTCCCAGAGCTCTCATTGCACATGCAAGATTGTATAGATCACAATTTTATTTGAGCTCAAATCTATATGGGTTAGAAAAAGTCAACTATGGAAGGAAAAGAAGCAATCCAAAACAAAAAGCTTGGTTGCTTTCAGCTCTTCACATGGACATGAGCGTATCAAGGTTCTGTTTGAGGAATTAGGTATATGTATCTGAAATGGGTCCCAGGAAGAGTGGAGAAGATATGGAAATGTATCAAGAGTTATGGGGGCATATTTAGACAGCCTTAAATTTTTGCATCAATTTTACCTTAAAAACAGGGATTCACAACCCCAAGCTGTAGGGACCTGTACTGTCTGTCTTTACATGTACATTTACAGCTGCTCTCCATCTCTCGCATTACCACCTGATTTCCACCTCCTGGCAGATCAGCACCCCACCCCCCCTTCAACCACCTCCACACTGCCATTTGTGGAAATATTATCTTTCATGAAACTGGTCCCTGGTGCCAAAAAGTTTAAAAGTTTGGGGATTGCTGCCTTAAAATATTGTCCATCCAACCCTTCAGCTGAAGTTAGTGGCTAATTATCATATGCTTTCTAGTCGTGTGTGTGTGTGTGTGTGTGTGTGTGTGTGTGTGTGTGTGTGTGTATGTCCAGGTTCCCTAGCATGACCACAGCCTCTTCTCCTTGGTATTAGGACCATGTTTTACCTTTCTCTGTGCCAGCCTCACCTGCCAGACTACCATACTCCTAGTAGGCACTCAGTAAATGTTTGTTGCTTGATTGATAGCCCTGTATTTCTTTAGTGTTTAGACTTTCCGACTGCATATGTGTGTGTTAGGACCCACTGGAGTCTCAGACTGAGAAAAATGGACATCATAAAACGGTCCAAAATATCAATGTAGCTGAATTGACAGTGAATACCTTGAAAAATGTGCCATAAATTTCCCCTCAAAGAACATACATCATCAAGTGTGGTGTGTGCTTCCGTGAAATGCAAAAAGTAAAAATCAGTTTTCTTACAATGCCCTTGCATTTTCAGGGATGCCATAGCAAAGGTGATGAACCCAAGACTATGAGATTAGATCTGGGAAGCTCCATCTCTACAGCAACAATAATAGCGTATGGAAGGACACCTCTTACCAAAGGAGAAGTAAGTGGTGAACATTCAGAGTTTCACATACTTGGTAATTTAGGGAGGGTAAAGTCTATGATGGGAGAAGGACCTGGAAGCTCACTCCCAAAAAGGAAACAACCATTGAAAACCCTATGAATATCAGAGAAGCACTGACAGTGGTGGCATAGTGTGGAGTAGTGTTTCATCTGTTGTATGTAGTTGGACCCGACTTGATGGCACCTAACAGCAACAACAAAATCTATGCTGCTATAACATAAGAAAAACAAATGACGGTTTGAACAAGGTAACATCATAGAAGTGAGTGGTCCTGAAGGACACAGGTGTTTCTGCCTCAGGAACTTACTGAAGGAGTCTGGTTCTTCCCATCTTGTGGCTCTGCCGTTCCTAGGGCATGTGGCTGAAGCTGATATTTTTCTGCTCTATGTAGATACTGGCTGAAAGGGGCTGGAAAGGAGGGTGACCAATTTCTTATTTAGTGGTTAATATAGATGTTATATACCTCAAGTCCAGTCATATTTTCTGTGGATGAGCACTTATATGGGTTTTAATTTTTTTATATGGAAAAACGTAGAGATAATGTGAGGTTCTAGAAAAAAGTTTTCTTCCATTTGCCTCATAATTCCTTGAATATAGTAAGTAATTCAATGCTGGTTTTGTCCATTATCTACATTTCACAGGTAATATATTGTGCCCTGAGGTTCTTGAATTTCCTGGACCCAGAAAAGGAAATCACTTAGGTTCTCTTACCACATGCTGATTCTTTGTTGAAAACAAACACTTTTGAAAACTTTATAGCCTATCCTTTTGAGTCTCTCTCATCTTTAAAACATGTTTTGGTTTTGACTGTGAATGTTTTTTGAAAAATTGATATACTAATATACATATAAAGATATTAGATTTGTTATGACAAGTCCTTAATAATCGTCACATATTGATTACTTTTCCTTTAGTTTATTGATAATTAATGTATTGTTTATGTGGAAGAGAATAACAATAAGTAACAGTTCACATATCTGTAAACACACATTTAGTTCTGATATTTGAGATATTTTAAATAATTGAATATGGATTTTTACCATTAAATACATCTGAATTCATAACTGCAAGTGAATTATGTGCCTAAAATATGTAAGCTGAATTTCCTTTGCATGTTTAAAAATTTAATGAGTTAAGGCCTCATGCCACATGTAAAACACCCTCAAAAGTCTGATTGTTTCAAAGTAGATATTTGACAGAGCACTTTCACTGGATCCTGAACAGGTTGGTTTTGAGTCCGGAGGAGTTTTAGAATAAATGCCACATGGCAGATGATCAAAGGAACTGAAGAAGTGGAAATAAGGGAGAGGACTGGTCTTCCAGGATTGGTCCCCAGGTTATGCTTATTTTTCATCGCTTCAGTTTAAACTTAAACGCTAATTAGAAAAATTAAAGAAAGATAAACCTTGACTCACAATTATAATGGTTAGCACTACTTGATGCACTTATATAAGAGCAAAACCTGCTGACTGGTGCTTGGCTGGAATGCTGTGGATCAGACACTTCTTGTAACATTACGACGCTCCTGGTTCCCCTTCTAACCTTCAGAGTAAGGTGAACGAGCACAATTGGACTTCTTTAGAGAATTTCTCTATTGTCTTAGGTGGGGCTAAATGGCAAATGAGCAAAATCAATTAGGTGTTGACTAGTCATGATAATCAAAATCACTTTTTTAAAAAAAGCAAATTTGTAGGTATGCTGTCTAAACTGAGTTCTCCTCCTACTGTTGTTTGGAAAAAAGGCAGACTAAGTAAAGTGAACTGGCAGGAGTCAGGATTCAAGAATATTTCTGTAGCACCTGAGAGAAGAAGCAAAGAAAACTCTCAGTGCAGCCAATAATTTCATCAACGTTTAAACTGAACAGGTCTCTTCAGTGCACGAAGCTACAAGTCTACTTGGCCAAATCTGTCCAGAAGCACTCTCATATGCCAGGAAGAATAAGGACATCCTTCAACAATCTCACATTAACACGAACCAGTTCTGACCTCCACAGAAGCCTCGGAATCCAACGTATGAAAAGGCACCTGTTGAGATGCATTTATTTTATTCAGAATACGTAAGTTTATTAGAAACTATTATTTCTTTAAAACATTTTATTTCAGGCCATCTAGCTTATAGAAAGAGTCAAGATAACAGGAGGCCAAAAGCTTTGGAATGAAGTATGTTTGCAAGTGAATTAGGCCTTATTTTTAGCATGTCTTATTGAGTTCATGTCTGCACATAGATTTAAAAAAATCACTGAATAAATTGAAAAATAAGAGCCAGTTTTCACTAGTGTGAGCCAAATTGGCTTATGCTCTCATGAGTGCTGGGGCCATTTATTCTGTGGCCCAGAAGTGAATTAGTAAAATTAAATATTTCACTTATGTTTAATTCCACACAAAATTAGATGTGACATTTATTTGTTAAAATAAAACTGATCACCGATACTGATCAAATCTATATTTTCTTCACCATCTTTGCCTATTGATGTCATTCCTCAAGGCTTATTTCAAATTACTTCTCTTATACAACATTAAGAAACAATTGTTGAATGCCAACAGAATACTTAATTTCAATTATTGTTTAAAAAAGCACGATTGATGCTATTAAAACAAGTAGATACTGACTATACTTTAAATATATCACTATCAGTCCTACCATTTTTGTGTGCTATGCATAATGGCTCTACTGCCTTTACTTTTTTTTTTCAGTATTTGAGAGTTGAACCTGGGACCTTGTACATGCTTCATAAGTGCTCTACCATGGAGCTGCATACCCAGCCCATTTTAAATTTTGAATCAGGGTCTTGCTAAGTTACACAGGCTACCTCTGGCCTTCAAATTGGGATCCTTCTTACTCTGACTCCTGAATCACCAGGATTACAATCATATGCCTCTGCACCGGGCCTCCTGAGACACTTCATATCCCCAAAGCAATTCTCCAATCATTACTCAAGGGAATCAGTGTATAAATACTTCACCTTCTGCCCCAAAGCCATAGTTCAGATGTGTTGTTCATTGTCCACCATCTCCCTAACTCTCCTGCATGATTAACCTCTCTCTGCCTACAGTGCCATATGGCTGGAGGCCTCACCTCTTACTGACTTTCTCCTTTTGTCTCTTGCTACCCTATTGGAGCCTGCAGCTATAGCCCTGTCACATCTCAGAAGCTAAACAGGGTCCGGCCTGGTTAGTACTTGGATGAGCGACTACCTGGGAACACCAGGTGCTATAGGCTTGAGAGACAGACCCAGCAACCCACTCCTAAAAATCAATTCACCATTGAAAACTCTATGAATAGCAGAGAAGCACAATAGTGTTCAGAATAGTGTTCACTATTGTCAGAAGTGACAATAGTGTTTCCCCTGTTGCATGTAGGGTCGCTATGAGTTCGATACTGTCTCAACAGCACCTAACAACAACAATACTATTGGTGCTTTCTGGCATTTGTTGTTAGGTGCCGTTGAGTTGGGTCTATCTCATAGTGACGCCACATACAACAGAAGGAAATACTGCCCAACACTGTGCCACGACTGGCACTATGTCAGTGCCTCTCTGGTCTTCATAGGCTTTTCTGGCATTACCTCCCCCAAATTCCTTCCAATTGGGTCATCTGAAGATCCTTATCCAAGGGAACAAAGTCTAAGACTATCCTACAAGTAAAGCGAATGAAGAGGAGGGGGAGTCAAGTATTGGAGACAATTCCTGTTGGAGTCTCACATTTTAGTGGATCTTGTGAGTAGAAATAGTAGCTGCCTTTGCTCTGGACCATGATCCCCACTCTGTGTAGTGGAAATCCAAAGTGTCTTTCATGGAGCAAGTAGAAAGCGTCATTACTGTCTACCATAATAAAGACATCCTTCTCTGAGTCAAAGCTAAAGCATGCCCACTGCCTGTTAGAAAAGATTGGGGTTCCTACACTGAGTTTCCTGTAATTCAGCTTACTCTGTGTGTAGACATCCCCTGGTCCTATTCACACTGCCCTGAAGAAATTGGGGCTTTGAGTATAAAAGCAAGTGCTGATACTCCCGCTACTCCCAACACTGTAATAATTTTCTCTGTCTCTGACTTGAGATATTAATGCCCTCTGCCAGCCTCCAAGAAATAGTAACATGATAAACTGTTAGGTTGGACATAGGTGAAGCCTCAGATTTTTTCACAGCCTTGGCAGACATATTCAAGGAACAGCATCAAGATGTGACCAGTTCTCTGTCATGGACAGAAGAAAGTGCTGTGGAGCTCTGAGCAAAGGGACATTGTCCAGGAGGCATGGAAGTCAAGGTTAATTGAACTTCATAAGATATTTGGCCTAGGCTTGGAAGGGTAGTCAGTACAACCTAGTATAAGTTGGTATTCCTCATAGGAAACCACACGAGGAAATACAGATGCACAGGACATTTGTGTAATGTGATAGAATCATCCTAGTGCAGATTATTACGCAGGCCTTCATAGCCCTTACTGGAAATGTTGGGCTCCATAAATCTTTAATTGATGCCACCCACTTCATTTGGCATCCTGTCCCCCTTAATCCCCAAAAACTTGATGCATGGAATCCAATAGCTTCATACTCTAGCATTAAAATTTCAAAATTATAAAACTGGATACATCTATCATGTCCTGGGTTTAGTTGTGTGGTCACATAACTCAGTGAAGTTTTCATCCCATCATGAATCAAAATATCCAAGTATTAGATTGAAAGAATAAGATTAACCAAATTAAAACTTCATTTGAAAGCATTTCACACTAATTTTTAATCCAAATTTCATTATCTATAATTATTAGTATTGAGTATTTTACTATTAAATATAGAAGGATTTCCCTCAATATACTTATGTTTTTAAAAGTTTTGTACTGCCTGTCATTTAATTTTCTATGTAAAACAGTATAGAAAAGTATTTCTATGAGGCATGAATTCCTAAGGGTCTAGAGTTGTAAATTATCTTTTAGGTAGTTCTTGAGTGAACACATACATTTTGCTAGGTGTGGTGGTACACACCAATAATCCCAGCATTCCCAAGGCTGAGGCAGGAGGGTCACAAGTTTGAGACCAGTGTGGGTGACAGAGAGAGTTTCAGGCCAGCCTGAGCTATGTAATGAGACCCTGACTCAAAAAGCTAAAAACAAAACAAAACTATATATTCCACATGCTCTTCTCACAAAAATGAAAAGTTATGTTAAGATAGTATCTTAAAAAGAACATTTTGAAATTTTCTCACATTGTAAGGGGAAAAAGTAATCATCAAGCTATTTATTTCCCATTAAGACTTTGCAGAAGTTTATTAACGTTGGCAACTTTAAAGAAATTATATTTTAAAAGTCCTTAATTGAGTCATGTAATCTACAGGTAGTTGGTACCACCCATGTTCAAAGGAACATAAAACTTAGTGCACATGTACATAAAAAAATAATAGAAAGGCATTTCATCCACTATGGTCCTCTGACTAAATCCAGCCTGCTGCCTGCTTTTGTAAAATTTTATTGGAACACAACCACCCTCATTTATTTATGTCTTATCTTTTTTTAAAAAAATATTGTAATGATGGGGTTGACCAGTTGTGACAGAGAGTACATGGCCCATGGAACTTAAATTTTACTAGCTGGCCCTTGAAAGGAAAATTTTCAGTTGTCTTGATAGAAGGTTATTACGGTAGAGCAAGAATGTAAATGCCTAATAGAGATCTCATGGATAAGATATTTAATGAGATTATCAGACTAGGGAGAAGTATTTTTATATTTTATATATTAGAAAATTAAGAACCTGATAGGCTTGCAAAGGGAATTAAAGAAAAGGCAGCAGGTAATGGAAATCTAAACTTTGCATCCCTGAGAAATTTTGAAATCGCTTCTTGGCTCATCCGCCACTGCTTCCTATTAATTCAGTGGCAACAATCCAGACGGGAGCTTTTCTGTTGCACTGTCTCTAACATCTGGCAAAATCTCAGGAGGGAGATAATAAAGCAATCAGCTATGCTTGGTCCACCATGCAGGAGCAAAAGATAAAAGGATGTTTCTGATCTCACTTGAAAATTTATAACTGTAGATTGGATTGTTACGAAATTTAAAACAAGCCTTTTTATATGACCATTTTTGCTTATAATTTACATTTCAATGACCTGTACCTGGCCTTTCCCCAGCATTATAAAAAAGTCATAACTTGTCAGTGATTCCCATCAAGACATTTAAAAAATCCACAGGCTTATGCAACATCATAGAAATTGCTGGCATTCAAGTTCAAGACACAAAACCATTGGTCAAGTGCTATCTGTCTAAGGATTCCATACTGATCATGTGTGGCTCCAGGGGAAGACAGGCCAGGTGTGGGTTCTTATAAATGCCCACACATGCGGCAGCCACAAATTCAACATAAGTTTAGCCAAGCAACAGTGCCACCTGCTTCCCCAGCCCTTTTCCTCTGGGTCCATTTCTGCAGTCTGTACAAGACTCACATTATTCATTCACTGGGTTCAGCCAATAAATCCCCCAGTGAGCAGGCACATGATAACAGGCAGTGGTAACAAGTTAGGCTTAAAGAAACCAGGAAGGCTTTGTCTAAACTAATAAAAGGAACCAGCAGAGTCTTGAGGTGATAGATAAATTTTGCTGATGGAAGAGGTAATAAATGTAAATGAAACAACTTCATGAGTATGTGGGGAAAAAATAGGAGAACATAGCCCAAGTATGCTTATGAGTTTTACTATGTTAGTCAAGGGCTGGGATTTAGCTCAGTTGATAGAGCGCTGCGCTGCAGTCTCTGAGGACCGGAGTTCAGTTCCCAACACCGCAAAAATGGGAGAAGGGCCTGGCAATCTGCTCCCAAGGCAATCCCGAAACAGTCAGCCATTGAAAACCCTCTGAGGGTCGCTATGAGTCGGATACCGACTCGACGGCACCTAACAACAACAACAACAACAATGTTAGTTAAAAGGTTCCATAAACCTTGTAAGTTCATAAAAGTGTAACTGAAAGTGGTATAATAGTTGCAAATGGAAAAAGCCAATACCGTATTACTTTGTACCCCAACAACATTTAGCAGTAAAGGGAGAAGAAAAAAGAAAACCTGTGGATTGTGGTACTGAGGGAAGTTTCAGCCTGTCATTGTCATTCTCAGGAGAAACAAAACCAGAGTTTCCTCGGGCCTCAGAGGCTTGGACTGGAGTGGGGCACATAGACAATGTCAGGAACCAGGAGTGTAAGAAACAAGGAGTTTCATTTCACTATTTTACCCAGTGTTTCATCATAACTAACTGAAGAATGACATCAGCAATGATTCAGACCCTTTGGATTTGGGCTGGTATGGGGCCTCCATGGCAGGGGGAGGAGGGGGGCATGAATAGCAGAAGAGGGTGCAGCATGGAGGCTCTGAAGGACACACTCCGGGGACAACTTCAGAGAGTCAAATCCGTTTATTTTAAGGAGAGGCTCAGCTTATACAGCAATGGGGGAAAGCTAAAGTAAGAAGGTATTGCATCAGAATCACACTACGCAGTGAACGCCAATCAATGTGCTTGTTGAATTAGATCACCCAGTAAAGCTTGGGCATGTCTCAGACAAGTTCCAGGCATGCCCTAGGCAAGCCCGTGAAAAGAAAAGCGGAAACAGGCAGGAGAGTACATGCGGACAAACAAGGTCGGCAATGGCGACTGTCTCATCACATGGGCCTGTGTGACTGGGTGTGCCTCAGGTCACAGACAAGTAGGCTTAGTGTGTTAAACCTGAGAGGCCCACACTGGGCAAGGTATGCTTCAGCCCAGCCCTTGTCCTTCCCCACAGGCTGGTGGTGACAAATGCATTAACAATGGATCTTTTGAGATGGAAATGACTGTGTTCTGATTCTCTAAAGCTTCAAGCCCCTATATCTATGGATCTGTGAGTTGTGGGTTGTTTATTGTGTGTCCTCTTTGTGCAAGCGCCCTATGCTGTAGGGTGAAGAAAATGAGGACTGGGTTTTCCGTATTCAGTTTATGTAATAGGCATTCCCTGGGAAGGGGTCACTCCCAGGGATTTATGGAAGCTTGTATCTAATGTGCATAGTTTGACATCGATTTATAGTTAAATCTGCAGATGTAGATGTCCTTTCTCTATTACCACTGAGTGTCTATGTGCTGCCACTTCCACTATCCCACACCTGGTGACATCCACACTCTCATCTGTTCTCTAAGATTTCTTTTCTTTCCTTGTTTCTTTGAGACAGGTTTCATTATGTTGCTCAGGCTGGTCTCAAATTCCTGAGCACAAATGAGTCTCCTGCCTCAGTGTTGTGAGTAGCTGGGTATAGAGCACATGTTGCCACACGTAGCTTATGTTCTCTGTATTTCTTGAAGGTCCCCTCATTGTTTACTAAGTTTGCATCACAACACAAGTTACATTGCCTATCTCAGAACGCAGCTGCAGCCATACCACAGTGATGTCCGATCCTGTCAGATCCCAGAAGCTAAGCAGGTTTGGACATGGTAGTACTTGGATGGGACACCCCCTGGGGACACGAGGTGCTGGAAGCCTGGGAGAAGGACCTGGAAACCCACTCCCAAAAAACAATCTGCCATTGAAAACCCTATGAAGAGCAGAAAAGCATGACAATAGTGTTTCTCCTGTTGTATGTAGGGTAGCTATGAGTCGGACACTGACTCAACGGCATCTAATGTCAGCAATCACAGAATGCACATTTGTTAAGTAGGAAGAGAATGAATATTTGAAGGAGGAATGAAAAGACCCTGCTATGATTTTGTGGCAAGAGTTTCTAAATATCCTTTTCTGTCCCAGCTTATTACTTCTTGTTGTTAGGTGCCATCAAATCAAGTCCAACTCATAGCGACCCTATGTACAGCAGATCGTGCCAGGCTTTATGTTTAAGCCCACTGTTGCAGACACTGTGTCACTCCGTCTAGTGGAGGGTTTTCCTTTTTTTCTATTGACTTGCCACTCTCCCAAACATGATATCCTTCTCCAGGGAATGGTCCCTTCTGACTCCGTGTCCAAAGTACATAAGACACAGCCTAGCCATCCTTGCTTCAAGGGAGCACTCTGGTTGCACTTCTTCTAGGACAGACCTGTTGTTTTTTTGGCAACCCAAGGTGTATTCAATAATCATCTTCAGCACCCCATTCAAAAGCATCAATTCTTCTCCTCTCTCCCTTATTCAATGTCCAGCTTTCACGACCATATGATTCAACTGAAAATACCATGACGTGAGTCAGGCACATCTTCATCTTCAATGTGACATATTTTCAATACTTTGAAAAGATCTTTTGCCACTGCTTTTCCCAAACCAATGCATCTATTTCAATTCTCGTTCCAATAATTTCTGTGACTCATCTAAGATGCGCGTGCGTGTGTATGTTTTCATGTGTTTGCACAAGTGCATATATATGCAGAAAGTGCTGTAATTTGCTGAGGAAATAACTAATGTTATAATGGGACATAAGTGTAGCAATTTTATGTAGGGCAAAAGGCAATTTGGAAGCTTTCAATGATACATTTCTAATAAAAGGTGCTATGATCATTTCTGCAAAATGACGAGACTTTCTCTCTAGGCCTTTCTACTTTGACCTAAGGGTTCACTTCATCTGATAAAAGGCGATGAAAGAGCAGACTTTGAAATAATCCTAGCTAAGGGATGTTAGGAGATGAATAGTGGACCCTGTCCTGAACAGGAGGTTAATTGCTGAAATACAAAACATCCTGGGGGAAAATGTTGCTCAGAAGTATGATCTTTCAACCCTGGGGTGCTAACAATCCCAGTTCCTGTCATCAGATATTCTAATTACATGCTCTGAGAAAGAACTTCTTTATCATGAAGAATTTGAAATCCTCTAATTAGCTAGGATTTAAAAAGCAAACAGAAAATTGAAGTATCAAAGGTCAATGCAAATAAAAGCAGGACTATACCAAGCCTGGGATGAAAAGGAAGCAGGAATCAGAGAGGCTCAGAGTATACAAAAGAGGTAATTAGCCAAGTCCCGTCTTTAAAACAACTAAGATGGCAATTATAAATAATGATGTAATGAATAGGCAGCTCTCACATGGCTGTGACAGGTCTGTGTTTTAGCAAGTAATCTAAACATACTTAAACTTTTTATGCCGACAGCCATACCACTTGGTGTATGATTCTATCAGATCTTGGAAGCTAAGCAGGGGCAGGCCTGGTTAGTACTTGGATAGGAGACTGCTGGGAACACCAGGTACTGTAGGCTTAGGAGAAGGACCTGGCAACCCACTCTCAAAAATCAATCAGCCATTGAAAACCCTATGAAGAGCAGAGAAGCACTGACAATAGTGTTCTGTCTATTGTACATAGGGTCACTACGGGTTGGACACTGACTGGACGGGCACCAAACAACAACAACATTTTTGCTCTATAAGGAAATTATAAATCTATATCATTGTACTTCATCTATAAATAATATCTTTATAGTAAAATAATTTTACTTAAAATATGTTTGATGATTTTTTAAATTATGCTTAGCAATTATTTGCGATGATATAAACCCAATAGATTCTAAAACATGATCCCCTTTATAGTTTCTTTAAATTGTCTGGCAAGATTCCTGTCCCATCCTTTCCCAAAGTAGTTCTGCTTTTGCTTTTCAACATATGCATCGCCTTCGTCTTCATGGCGAATGTGAACTCATTCCTAGTCTCCTTTAGAAGATTGTTTAAGAAGGAAAACATAGAATATGTCCTCATTTATAACTTCCTAACCAGACTCCTGTTAGTTAAATGCTATCTTGTCTTTATGGCTTAGTCTTCATGGCCAATATGAACTCATTCCTACTGTACTTTAGAAGATTGTGTAAGAAGGAAGACATAGAGTATGTCCTCATTTGTGGCTTCCTAGTGAGACTCTTTTTAGTTAAATGCTATGTTGCAACCAGAGTTTTTCATGAAAATCTTATCAGCCACTATTTCACAGGAAACCCTTTAGAGTTTTTGTTAACTGTCATCAGTACAAGTACAAATGGTCTAAGCACCCTGTCCTCAATTACCACTCTGGTCTAGACACCATCACCCATTGCCCACATTATTCCATTAGGCTTCTGATTTGTCTCCCAATGTCCCCACTTTCTTGAAATGTCCGTGTGTCACAGAGCAGACAGAGTCATTCTCTGTCCAGGGCCTCCGATGACTTCCCATCTCATTATGACTCATGACTTCACTCCCTACTCCTCCATCATTGTTCCAGATGCAATGTCCTCCGGACCCTCCTCCGAAGTGCACAGCTTCTCAGGCCTCAGGTGTTGGGCTCTGCCAATTCCACCACCCTAGGACAGCTTCTTATGAGTGTCCTCATGTCTCGCTCTTTCCTTTCTTTACCTTTTGGCTTAAATATCTTTTGATGCATGAGGATGTCACTTACCACCTTGTAAGAAACAATACCAGTGTTCTCCCACCTGGCTCCTGTTTCCTACTTGCTTTATGTTTCCCTCCCACTATGAGTGTGTAGACACATATAGATTAAAACTTTTTTTTTTCTGTACTGGGGGTTGAACCTAGGGCCTTATACCTGCATGCTTTGCAAGTGCTGGACCACTGAGCTGTGCCCCCAGCCATTTTTTTTTTTTTACTTTTTGAGACAGGATCTCCTAGACTGCCTCTGGCCTCGAACTTGTGATCCTCCCACCTCTACCTCTCGTGCTGCTGGGATTACAGGTGTGCACCACTGTACCCGACTATTAAAACTATCCTTAAAAAATGTATTCTTGGTAAAAATAAACATCAAATCCTGAGCAGATTTTAATCCTTAGAAAAGTGGAAATGGAATGAAGTTAGATATTTTTCCATTTTCTCTGTAATATTTTACTTCTCAAACTGATCTCTGGATACATAGTTCTAAAACCTATTAATTTTATAATCTTTTTTAAATAACTGAAATATAGACACAGTATGCTTATATTGTTTTACCTCTGTCGTCTGTTCACAAGAGAAGGAAAAGCTGTAATAAATTATTTTTTTAGTTGACACATAATATTTATGCTTCTTTATGGGGTAGAGTATGATAAATTGATGCATATGTATGTTGTGAATTGATCAAATCAGTTTTCTTTTTCTGCACTGGGAATTGAACCTAGGGCCTCATGTATGCTAAGCAAGTGTTGTACCACCAAGCTTCATCCTTCTCTCCCTTTTTAACCTTTTTGTTTTGAGATAGTCTTGATGAATTTCACAGGCTGCCTTGGGCCTTGAACTTGCATTACTACTGCCTTGGCTTCCTGAGTGGCTGGGATTACAGATATGAGTCATGGGGCCTGGCAAATTGGGGTATTTTTTATGACTATATTTCCCATTGACACTCTTTTATGACTATACCAATACTAAAACAGATAATAGTTTCCACTGTTGATTTTGAAAATATTAGCTTCTTTAGTATTGTACATGGATGCTTATCATTATAGCTACCATATAGGTGTGTGTGTGTATCTTTATCTACCTATATCTATCTATCTATCTATCTATCTATCTATCTATCTATCTATCTATCTGTTTTCTTTTTGTAGAATAATTTATGTTGCAGTTAGTAGTGAAGGTATAGATGAGATGGAAGAAATTGTGAATTTCCTAAAATTCACTTCAGATTATATTCTGTTGATGTTGATGTATTTCCTTTGTTATGATTACATGAACATTAAAGAATGCTTGACAGTTTTTACCATTTCTTACTTGTATGAGCAGAAGTAAATATTCTCAGATGGATGAGCAGAAAATGCACCTGTTTTGTTGGCTATAATAGCTGGGAAATCTAACACAGAGTCTGGCATATGGTAGGATTCCAGTAAATGTTCACTGAGGTAAAACAGCACAAATAAACAAACACACAAACAGAAGTGTACAAATTACATGGGAATAATGAAGTCAATAGTAATCCATTTAATTTAATAGCTCTTTATACTCTTTTTGTTTTTTTCAAATATACATTTGACAGGAGGTAGTATAAACATTTGATATGAGGGTATAGTATCCCCTGAAAAGACAAATGAGGAGCTCACCCAGCGAAGAAGGGGACTTCTTCAAGGTGGACACCAGTGAAAGGTAGGTTTGGGCTTTGTATCAAGGCTTTGATTCCTAATCAGTAGCCATATATTTGTCTCAAAATTATACTGTTAATTTTGGACCTGGAAAGAACCACTGTGGTCTACCTATTCCAATGACTTTATTGGCAAGAGGAGACATGTGAGGCAGAAATGAATCATCTCAAAGTAATTGAGCTAGTGAGGGAAAGATTTAGGATCAGGTTCAGATAGTCTGTCATTTTCATGCTCCCAAAACAACACTCATTTTTTGGGATATAAACACACAAGTATATGTTTTGCATATGCCAAATATTTTTGTTATATGTACATAATTGCCTGCAGTTGTAACACTCTGGCATCTGATCTCATCAGATCTTGGAAGCTAAGCAGGGTCGGCCTGGTTAGTCCTTGGATGGGAGACCTTCTGGGAATATCAGGTGTCATAGGCAGCTCACTCCAGGAAGAATCAGCTATTGAAATCCCTATGAATAGCAGAGAAGTGCCGGTATAGTGTCGGACATGGCACAGTGTAGGGGAATGTTTCATCTGTTGTATGTAGGGTGGCTATGAGTTGGACCTGACTCAATGGCACCTAACAACAACAACAACAACAACAACAACAACAATGTATATAATTAAGCAGTAGGTTTTCCAGTCCATGTGAAATAATCATAATGTATTTAGATAAATCATTTTTTAATACCAATTACCAATTACATTATATCAAATCTATACTGATATGTGAACAGTTCCAAAAACTAGTACAGAATTTAAGATTAGAAAACCTTACCATTTGTAAGGAGTCATAATTCCTAGAAGGTATATATCTCAGTGTCAAAATAATATCTCACTGATGTGTATAGATCTAAAATTTGGATAACTTGATTTTTCTTGGTTTGAATTCATTTAAAATTGAATACCTGGGCATGGAAAGTATTTTTTATCTTGATGGTAATGATAATAGTGAAAGTACAACAGGGCCTTGTGGTGCATGCTTGTAATCCCAGCTCCCGGAGAGGCTGAGACAGGAAGATTGCAGGTTCAAGGCCAGAAGCAGCCCGAGCTACTTTGCAAGATGCTGTCTCAGAAACAAAACATAAAGAAGGGGCAGAGCACTTGGCTCACATGTGCAAGGTCCTGGGTTCAACCTCTGCTACTGACCAAAACAAATAAACAAACAAACAAACAAAAACACTGTATCCTCAAGTATTTCCTTAGCTGAAGAAATTGAATCAAAGATCACTCATTAAACTTTAGACTCAGTTCCCCTGTCTCCAAGTCTTAACAGTTGGGAACAATTTCAGCAAATGTAATTTCTTCATATTACTTCCTATATTTACAGTAGTTGTTGTTTTGTTGTAGTTAGGTGCTGTCAAGTCAGTGTCCAACTCATAGTAACACTACATACAATAGGCAAAGCACTATTATATGCTTTATTGGTGAAACTAAAATTTGCGGATAACATACAATATTTTCCAGGTCCCTTGACTAGCCTAAGAACTTTGTACTGACCATTTTATTCAATTGTCATAGCAAGTAAAATAGTTAACAACTATTATTATCCCATAAGAAAAAAATTCTTGAGGTTTAGTGAGGTTGTTACTTGCAAAAGGTTAAAGATGTGTCAAGTAATGGAGCTGATAGGTGCACCCAGATGTATCCCTGTTCTTTCACCAACAGTGTGGCCTTTTGCTTATAAAGAAGAAAGGAGACAAAGTAGGTAGGTAGGAGAGTCCAGAAAGGGTGGACTGTACTTTATTGATTTTGAACTTGAACTTTGCTTGACAGGAAGATAGGGTTTGAAATGCAATCCTTATTCACTTGTTTTATTCTGTGGGTACATCCCCTCAGACACTCATCAAGCTATTTATTAGATATGCTCCTTTGCTCAGGAGCATAATCATCTAGAAACAGGAGAGATTCTAAACAAGAGTTGCAAGGGACAGCATTCTGTAGAATGAAGACCAGAGGTAATAGTGGATTGGTGGGAGAATTCTGCAGCCAGCCAGCCTGGGATCAGCTACCAGCTCTGACAATTACTAATTGTGTTCTCTAGAGTGATGGGCTTAACTTCCTTGGTGTCTCAGTTTCTTCTTTTGAAAAATTGGGATAAAAATAGTATCTACCTCACTGCATCATAGCAGAGACTGTCATCTTAGTGTCATGTTAGTAAGTAACAAAATTTGCTACTATTACTAGAGATCTTTGTTGTTGTTGTTGTTGTTGGGTGCTGTTGAGTTGGTGTCTGTGTTTCCTTCTGTTGTACATGCAGTCACTATGAGATGGACCCAACTCAACGGCACCTAACAACAAAAAATGCCAGAAAACACCAATAGGATTGTTGTTGTTAGGTGCTGTTTTCCTCATAGTGACCCTATGTACAACAGGGGAAACACTATTGTCAGTGCTTCTCTGCTGTTTATAGGGTTTTCAATGGCAGATTGATTTTTGGGAGTGGGTTTCTGAGTCCTTCTCCCAAGCCTACAGCACCTGGTGCTCCCAAGTGGTCTCCCATCCAAGTACTAACCAGACTCAACCCTGCTTAGCTTCCGAGATCTGACAGGATCTGATGCCATAGGGCTACGGCTGCAGGCATTGGAGATCTTTAGAAATTATTTTTATTAGTCTGCTTGGGCTGCAATGACAAAATCCCACAGACCAAATGGCTTATGTAACATAGTTTTATTTCTCACTGTTCTGAAGATTGGGAATTCCAGGATCAAGGCCCCAGCTTCTGCCGCTCCTGGTCAGGTCCTGCTTCTTGGTCTGCAGGCGGTCACCTTCTGGCTGTGCCCTCCCATGGCGGAGAGAGAGGTGCAGAGGAAGCAAGCTCTCTGAGGCCTCTTCTTCTGAGGACAGTCACCCCAACATGAGATCACTATCCTAGTGACCTCATCTGATCCTAATTAGCTCCTGAGGGCTCTGCCTCCTGACACCATCATATTAGACATTAGCCCTAAGGCATATGTGTTGTTGAGGGACACAATTCAGTTCACAGCACCATCACTTATTATGTTCCAGGCACATATATTATCTCACTTAGTCTTCAGATTATCCATACAGGGTTTAATATATATTTCTGTTTTATATAAGAGGATGCTCAGGCCAAGGTAGTCTAAAGGGGCATGGTCTGGTCACAGCATCCTCCCTCACTGCTGGAGCCTAGGGATATGGTACACTTTGGCAGCATAACCATTGTCAATATCCCACAGACACCTTACCCCATGTATGGAGTCCCTATCTTAATATTGTCTCAAATTACCACGTGTAATTTTCCTGCTTTTCTGCTGGGATCCTGACTGATCAAATAATACATGCCAGAATGTTGTTAGGTGCCTTCGAATTGGAATCCGACTCATAGCAACCCTGTGTACAACAGGTGAAACATTATTGTCAGTGGTTCTCTGCTATTCATAGGGTTTCCAATGGTGGATTGATTTTTGGGAGTGGGTTGCCGGGTCCTTCTCCCAAGGCTACAGCACCTGGTGTTCCCAGGTGGTCTCCCATCCAAGGACTAACCAGGCTCGACCCTGCTTAGCTTCTGAGATCTGAGGGGATTAGATGCCACAGGGCTACGGCTGTAGGGGTACATGGCAGAATAAGCTGTGAATCTGACCCTCATCGTGGAATCTGGACAAGGTGGTTCACAGGTTTGAGGAGTGAGCAGATAATGTCCTCACCAGCCAGGAGGAGAGTCCTGGGCGAGAGCACTCCACTGTGTAGCAACCTCTGTGTTTCTCCAGGTTCACCTTGCAGGCACAGGAAGGTGGATGCTCAGGTGTGGGTGGAGGGCCAGGTATCAAGAGAGCCAATGACAGTGGTGCTTCGTCCCTGTGGCAACAATGTGAAGGGGAAGATGGTACCTCATTTCTAAGGTGACCAGAGAGCACAGACAGGGAATTTAAAAAGGAGGAAAGAAGATCTTTGTAATTTCAGTATTTGGGGGTTGAGCCCAGGGCCTTATGCATACTTTGCACAAGCTCTACCACTGAGCCACACCTACAGCCCCCTTTTTTATTTTTATCTTTTTCATCTTGAGGCAGGGTCTTGCAATGCTAAGGAGGCCGCCTCTGGCCTTGCACTTGTAATCCTCCTGCCTCTACCACCCAAGCTGCTGGGATGGCAGGTGGGCACCACTGCGCCTGGCGAAGCTGCCCCTTTATAAATGAGGAAGAAGGTACAGAATGAACAGATCACTACAGCACCTTGAAAGAAGTCTTCCATCTCCTTTCTGTGCAGGCCATAGGTGTCTGAGGAGCAAGGGAAGGACCCATGTGTAAGGTGGTGGAATTGTAGACTCAATTAAATGGCAAAAGCCCCCAGTGGTGGAGAGTAGAGAGATGCTCATCAGTGCCAAGGACACAGGCAGACAATGTTGGGGGACCCACAGCTGAGGTTCCCCAAACCCTCCGAGTTCTACCCTTGCTTTGAAAACCAGCTTGCTTGTGCAGAGAATCTCCCCATGACTGTCTGCGCTAGATCCCTCATACAAGGCACGAGGGATCTCTCTACCTACTCTACTGGCATGGCAGCCTGCCTTGCAGCTAGGATCACAGCCGGACACAGGAACCATAGACAGTCAGGACAAGCCTACTCCAAGAAGACTGAGGGTGCCACAGGAAAGGACATGCCAAGGCACGTGGCCGTCACGGCTCTTTACTGCCTAGCATAAAACCACCTGTTGTTGTTGTTAGGTGCCATCGAGTCGGTGTCTGACTCATAGCAACCCTTGTAGGGTTTTCAATGGCTGACTGTTTTGGGATTGCCATGGGAGTGGATTGCCAGGTCCTTCTCCCATTTTTGCAGTGCTGGGAATTGAACTCAGGACCTCAGAGACTGCAGCGCAGCGCTCTACCAACTGAGCTAAATCCCAGCCCCATAAAACCACCTAGTGACTGACAATCTCATGTTTGATCCCTGACCTCTGAGAACAAAATACTATGTTGGGAAAGGAGAAGAAACCCTTGGGCATTTTGCCATTCTCCCTGCCTCAAGGCAATGAACCCAAAACAATCCCATGTCCCTCGGGGTATGGAAGAGCTGAAGGCCACCTTCAAAGACTTCCAAGATGTGGGCTTGTGCCTCCTACCACATCCGATTTTAAATCTCTTGTTCGGTCACAGCAAAAGCCAGATAGATCAGAGAGAGTGACAGGAAATTATTGCAAACTTAATCAGATGGTCTTAACAATTGCAGTTGGGTTTCTGGAAGTGTTATCTGTATTCTAGCATGTCAGCAGAGCCTCTGGCACCTGGTGTTCAGCTCTTGATCTAACAAATGTTTCTCTTCCATTATCTTCAATTAAAAAAAAAACAAAAACCAAAAAACAAAAAAACAGCAGCAGTTTCCTTCTGACAGGGAGAAGAGTTTGCCTTGACAGAGAAGCCTCAGAACTGTGTCAATCCTTTGGCTCCCATTCAAAGTCCAGAAATAGCTTCATTTTATTTTGAAATACCACTGAACATTAATTAAAAAATAATAACACTAAGCCATTTGGATCCAATGAGCAGGAGGTGGCAAGCACTATAGATGCCTTAGAAATAACCTGCCTAGCTGGGTGCCATGGTGCATGGTGCACGCCTGTTAATCCCAGTGATTTGGGAGGCTGAGACAGGAGAATCATGAGTTGGAGGCCAGAAGCAGCTTGTGCAACTTAGCAAGACCCTGTCTCAAAACAAAACAAAGGGGCTGGGGTGTAGCTCAGTGGTAAGGCACTTGCCTAGCATACAGGACATTGGGTTCAACCTCCAACTGCTGCAAAAAAATAAAAAATAGAAAGAGAGAAAAGAAAGAAAGATACACACCAGGGGCTGTAAGATAAACCCTGCATAGCATGAGGGACTAACCTCTTTGGTGACATTTCCAGGGGTTTCCTGCATTGGGACACATTCGTATATCTCTTTAAGACAAAAGACAAGTCAGCAGTGTCCGTCCCCAGTCAGCGTGACTATTTGCCAATTGAACCTGGAGGCTGAATAGGAGCAGCTCCGTAGCCTGGAGTGTACGGTGTGTGACTCGTGCTCAAAAATGGCCATGGTGACTGTGGCTGAGATGTAATGCGGAACACTCGGAGAAGCCTCCTCCCCTGGTAGAGTTTGCCTTGACAGAATACCTCAGACCTGTGTCAGTCTTTTGGCTAGAGGGATAACGGGTAGGACACTGTGACCCCCTGTGGGAAAGTGCCTATCCCTTGCTTCTGAGCACTGGTGGAGACCCAGTGATGGCCCAAGGGGACCATGGGTCTTTGGCATTACATCCGCTCTGGTCCACTGAGAAGCAGGTGCTGAGACAAGTTAACAGGCAGATTTATTGGAGGAAACATTTATAAAGGACCGAGGATCTAGAGGGAGAGGGTAGGAGTGACGGGGACAGCTTCCTGACACTGGGAAGGTGTGATCATTCTGGAAGAGACGAGAGAGGGGAGGCTGGGGCCTGGATGGCTCAGCGCGTAGGATGGTTTTGAGCATTCCTCCCAGGGTGAGGGGGCTCAGGGCACAAAGTCCCCATTAGGGTCCAGTGCTGGGCTGCACTGGCTCAACTCTGATCCCCCGGGGCCTGACCGTTGGCCTACAGCTGCCCCAGAGGCCTGGCCAGGAGAGGCTGAGAGCTGCCTGTGCTCCTCACAGAGGCATCTGCAGGAGGCGACCAGGGGAGCCCACCGCGGGTACCACCCACCCAGGCCTCCCCCGTGAGAAGGCAGGCATCTCAGCCACACCACAAGGGCACCCCATGAAGAGCAGCCCTGGAAGACCCAAGTGGACTTTGAGCTCAGGTGTTAATGGCACTTGCTCATCCTGGCTTACTGTGTCCTCTCAGTCTACACAGAAGCGCATTTGTGGAGGTTCCCCTGTAACCTGGTAAAGGCTAAGGAAAGGAAGTGCGTGATAGGTTGGTCGTTAGGTGTTGTTGAGTCAGATCCAACACGTACCAACCCTATTTACGACAGAAAGAAACACTACCCGACACAATGCCATGCACATGAACCTTTTATATTTTGAGCCCAATGTGGCAGTCACTGTGTTTGTTCTCATTTTGAGTCCTGCAACATCAGAGACAGGAGGTCCCAGGGACCTTACTTGTCTTCAACTCTACTTTAAGAAAGCAATTCTTCCCCAGTCATTTCTTGAATGCCTTGCAGCCTGGGGGGGCTCATTTTCCAGAACCATATCTGACGGTGCTTCTCTGCTATTCATGGGGTTTTCAATGGCAACTTGTTTCAGGGGATTAGGGCTTGGGTCAGCTGATAGAGTGCCCCTCTGTGTACTCTGGGTAGGAAGGTACCCTTTGAATCCACAACACATCTGTTAGCATCACAGCCTCACTCACCACCATGGTACTCTGCAAACCTTGCTTCCAACCGAGGCCATATTTTGTATCGATAGGTTTATATCTTCTAAATGCGCTGGACTCTCCGTGTTCTAGGTACCTAGGGGCAGCTCACTTGATAGAGTATGGCTCAGTTTTAAGATCTACTTGAAGGCCATGCAGAAAGATCTTAGATTATTAGTTTGATTAAGTATCATTCCTACTAGAAAACTACCACTGGTATTTGGTTCTTTCTTTCCCATAGTCCTAATGCAGAGATTCAAAGGGGTGGGGTGGATAGTAGAGGTAGACACGAAGCTCTCCTTACTAACCCAGGAGGAAGTTTTATTAAGTCTGGGCTCAGGAGCATAGAGGTGTGATCGCTCAAGGGATTTTTCTGATTTTGTTTATTAATCAGAGAACAGAGATAGGGCTCTGCTGAACTGAAAGTTGAAATTGCTCCCTCGTTGTTTTGAGCTCCCCATTGGACTGACCCAATAGCAGAGAAGGAGGTCACTCTACTACCTCGGTGACTAATCCTCATTATCAGGGGGAAACTGGGTTGGGGCTATGTAAGAGGAGAGAAGGCAGAATAGATCAAGATCCCTGTGGGATTCACGATGGCTCTTTTGAATACTCCCTTGGCTCAGGATCCAGGTCAGGCAATAGATTTTATAAATTTCACTAGAGCACGTTGCTTTATAATTTAAATGTGGACAAAGTTCAGCTAAGAGTAATTCAAGAGGTGATTTACTTATTCCATCCCGTACTGGGGGGAGGGCCCCGCATTTTTCCTGCAAGAATCCACTGCCTTCCTGCCTGGTCCTCCAGCCACTGGAATCAGCTCTGATGAGCCCTTGGGAGGTGCAAAGAATCTCTCAGAATGACTCAAACTTGCTTCCAAATTAGCTGCCACTTGTGACAGTTGCACTGAAATCTGAACATCCTTAAAATACTGTTTGCTCACAACTTCCTACTGCCAAGTGTCTAAGGTTTGGTTTCTTGCTGACTTGAAGCCCTCTCAAAGCTGTATTGGTTTCAAAGGCAAGGGAACATGATCCTTGTCTTAGTCCATTGGTACCGCAACAACAAAATGCTGCAGTCTGAATAATTTTCAGAATACACATTTATTTATAATATTTCTGTAGCCTGGCAAGTCCAAGATCGGGGTGCCAGTGGGCTTGGTGTCTGGAAAGGACTGCTCTCTGCTTTCAAGGTACGTCTTGCTGCTGTCTCCCTTGGAGGGAGGAATGCTGTGTCCTCACATGGTAGAAGGCAGAAGGGCAAGACACAGCACTCCCTTCTGCCTGAAGCTCTTTTATGAGCATGATTAAAAGGGTCCCATTCATGGAACCAAAGCCCATGTGACTCAATTGTCTTCCAAGTTCTGTACCTCTTAATACCACTGCATTGGGAACTAACTTTTGCCATGAATTTTGGAGGAAGTTGCATGATTAAAATAGCGATCATTCCACTCCCAGAAACCCATCCCCAGCAGCCCACCATGCTTCATTCAGTGTGTGTGCAGGCCAAGGTAAGCGTGGCATCTCAGTTACAAAATGGGGACAGGGTTCCATGTTTGCTGTTTTAGATCCTCAAACCACTGTGTGCCGTCACCCCCGATTCATTCATTCCTTATGACTCAGACATTCATCAGAACAGGCCAGTTCTTTGCACCCATTGCATCACTCTTCATGGAGATTTTATCAAGGAAATCCTATTTTTCCTCAGTCTCTTGTCCTTGATTCGTGCTGTCAGATCTGTTCTGAAAGTGTTCGCTGACTTCATATTTCAGAAATAAGGGATTCGAAACTTCTGTTCCCAAGAAACTTCAGGTTCCTGATGTTAATACAGTGCCTCCTCCTCAGTGAACCTCCTCACCCAAGCCAGTCTCTTCTCCCTTATGAAAGACAAAGTAAGCCAAGTGCTGTTGAGCATGTCTATCATCGCAGCAACTAGGGAGACTCAGGCAAGAGGATTGCAAGTTTGAAGCTGGAGGCAGTCGGTGCAACTTAGACCCTGTTTCAAAATAAAAAATAAGTAAAGAGACTAGGAGTGCAACTCAGTGGTAGATCCCTCACCTAGCATGTGCGAGGGGCTGAGTTCAACCCGCCAGAATGGAGAAAAATAAAGACAAAATAGTCTTGAGTCACAGGTCCCACCTCCACAGATACTCTGCTTTATTTTTCTCCCTAATATTGATTTTCAAGATGAAAGTATTGACATTTTAAAAACTACCTATTTTATATTATTAACATGCAGTTTTACTCTGTGTTAATTAAAGTTCTTTGATGCCATGTTTTTGGAAGACAGATGGGGAAATCTAGCAAATTACACATTATAATCCACAAAGCAGTGGATATAGAGCAGTAAAGAACTAAAATAGTACCCATCACTCTGAGTCAAAATTGACTACAATCAACTGCTTTAACATTGATCAAACATATCTGATATACCATTAGCATTTGCAGAATGATGCACTAATGTTTTAAAATGCCATTGATCAAGGGTGTTAATTAGGTGTTGAAAAATTTAAGCATATTGTTTTGTCAAAATCAAACAGTGATTTGCTGGTGTTCTAAGCTCTTAATTGTAGTACCTATGCTCTTTTCTCTTTATGGATTCTTTATTAGAAAGATAATTTGCTATATCATGGCTTCCTGCACATCAGTCAGCAGCACTATTATCTTATGTGGATGGATCTTTGCAAATATCAGTGAATATATTTACACTAAGTCAAAATTATTTTTGGCATCAAAGTCTGTTAGAGCTGGGCTTGGGCTCATGGAGTGAGATGAATGCAGAGGGCTGCTCTTTATTGTTGGACTCTCAGTACAGGGAACTAGCAGTGATTTTCATTTAAAGATCTCCCTGTGAAATACATTGAAGTGTTGGCATTAGCTAGTGGTAAAAAACTAGCAATAGATGCAAAAGTGTTTGGCTTAGAAATGTCTTCATTGCTATTGCAGACATGCAATTTGGTGTTTTCTATCCAAAATGTGAGAAGTATTCTTTTTTTTTTTTTTTTTTTTTCAGTCCTGGGGGCTGAACCCAGGGCCTTGCTCTTACATGCTCTGCAAGTGCTAGACATGGCATCAAAGAACTTTAATTAACACAGAGTAAAACTGCATGTTAATAATATAAAATAGGTAGTTTTAAAATGTCAATACTTTCATCTTGAAAATCAATATTAGGGAGAAAAATAAAGCAGAGTATCTGTGGAGGTAGGCCCTGAGACTTAAGACTATTTTGTCTTTATTTTATTTTTCTCCATTCTGAAGGGTTGAACTCCAGAAGTGCAACACTGAACTGTACCCTCAGACCATTTTTTTTAACTTTTTTGAGACAGGGTTTCACTAAGTTCCTCAGACTGCCTCTGGTCTCGAACTTGCGATCCTCCTGCCTCTGAGAAGTATTCTTTAGAAAACAACTGAAAGTGATACAAGAAAGAAAAAGAAAAGAAAGAACAAAAGAATGAAATAACAAAAGAATGAAAGAACAAAAGAAAGAAAGAAAGAAAGAGAAAGAAAGAAAGAAAGAATGAAAGAAAGAAAGAAAGAAAGGCCAAGCAAGTTCAATTCCCAGCACTGCAAAAATGGGAGAAGGACCTGGCAATCCACTCCCAAGGCAATCCCAAAACAGTCAGCCATTGAAAACCCTATGAGGGTCGCTATGAGTCAGATGCCAACTCGACGGCACCTAGCAACAACATATATATACTATTTTACATTATTGTACTTCATTGAGTTCCAATGTTTGTACTTTAATGAGAACTGATGTTATATATATTCAACCCATTCAATTTCTAGTGCCAAGGTTGCTATCTCTAAATACACTATACATTCTGGAATTGAATCATCCTGCAGTTCTAATCTGCATCTGATTTTGTCGCCCTCTGAAACCATTGAAAGAGTACAGGTTAGATTCAAGACTATGTAGTACATATGTGTATAATGTCTCCTTGTGAGTCTTTGCTTCTAGAAGAAGGCTCCCATTTCTCTGTCACAGCTTACTGCTTAACAGTATGAGCTTTAATCACAAGACAGGATGAATGTTTAAAGTTTTATAAAATTATTACAGTAAGGGACATATTGCCACTAATCCCCCTCAGAATCCTCCCACTGGCTCTGAGCACACTTAGCCCATCATTCCTGCCACATTCTGAAGCCCCTCTGGAAGTCCACTTTCCTGAGTGTCTTTAGTTTGCTATTGTGGCTGCATCAGTGGCCTGAATCAGTTTAAAATATTTACCTTTTGTGGTCGATTTGACTTTGGGGAAGACACAGAAGTTGTGCGGCGGCAGATCTGGTGAGTGAGGCAGAGGCAGGCACACTATGTTTCTATTTGACCGAAATTGCTGTATCAGAAGCAAGGTGTGACACAGGGCATTGTCATGACAGAGGAGGAGGGCATTCGCTGTTTCTCAGGCTGTTCTCTCAACCGCTTCTCACACCTGATTGATGGCATGGAACAAATTAAGACTTGTCACACACTGTTACTAAGGTTTGACTTTCACCGCTTCCTGGTTTGAAGCTCCCTACATTTCTGCTCAATGTTACATGGCAGCAAGTATTCATCATTTTTTTTTTAAACCACACTGCCTATATGCTCTCTGGGCTATGATTTAGCTCAGTTGGTAGAGCACTGCTCTGCAGTCTCTGAGGTCCCCAGTTTGATTCCCAGTACCGCATAAATGGGAGAAGGACATGGTTATCCACTCCTGAGGCAATCCCCAAACAATCACCCATTGAAAACCCTATGAGGGTCACTATGAGTTGGACATGCCTCAGTGGCACCTAACAACAACAACAACATGTGCTGTGTAAATATGTGTGACTATCTACCCATGTACATGTGTGCTGAGGAAATCGGCCATGTTTCATCTTAGTCTTAGGAAAGAATATTTAGCTTTGTTTTAGAAAAAAACTGTACTGGTTTGTACAGTAACTTGTCTAAAACCTGACCCAAGCTTTGTATAGCTGGTGTTATATAGTTAGTATAA
Organism: Pedetes capensis; assembly: GCA_007922755.1. NCBI lineage: Eukaryota > Metazoa > Chordata > Mammalia > Rodentia > Pedetidae > Pedetes > Pedetes capensis. The sequence goes on along the minus strand of VMDO01011778.1, from coordinate 9,231 downwards.
AATGATTTTGAAAAATAAAAAACTTGGTTGTTACAATGAGCTAATGCAGTAATGGGTGGATCCAGGTACTGTTTCTCTGGCATCCTGAAGTCGTGCACAGCATAGCCGAGTCTACTCATGGATGGAGGAATTCCCAGTTATGAAAATCCCTCTTTAGCATTCTCAGCCGTGAATATACCTTTACTCTGATACATCTACCACCTGTTCTAGTGACTCTGACTACAGAGCTGCCCACACATCATATATAAGTCACCGACACAAAATCATCTCCACACATTCTTGTTGCAAAACTCAGACTCTAAGGAGCCTTCCTCAGCAGCCCAGGGTGCAGCGTGAGCTGAGATGTGCTGCTGTGTAAATAGGAACCGTGTGTGCCCCCACGCACACAGCCAAGAAAATTATCCACGCTGATATTTTTGAAAAAGAATTTCTCCCATAAGGCATCCTTCTTTCGTGAGTTAAGAAAGAAAGTGATCAGCCAGTGCATCCATTTTTCCCAGGTGTTCTGAGCCAGGCTGAGTCAGTGGCTGCCAACCCCCTCCATGGGGAGACAGTTCTTTTTATGCTTAAGCAAAATAGCGTGGATCCCACCAATGGGAACAGTATTAAAATGTTAAGAAACTAGCATGGGTAAAAACAATCCTGAAATGATTCAAAAAATGGGATTTTCTGACCCCTCATTCTAGCAAGGCCTTGTTTTTGAAACTGTGGATCATCAGCGATGGAGACTCGGGTAAGAACTGATGTCATGAGTGTGGCCTGAAAGCCTCTGCTACAGTCTTATCATCCTGTCCATTACTGCTGTGACCCCTCCAGGAATAAGAGAGGAGCCTTCCTATCATCTCTGTGCTTTGAAGCAGCCCCAGGCAGGGATCCACGGAGTACAGCCAGGGCCTCGGTGTCTGTGGTTGCTCAGCAAGACCAGGCAGGGGTGGTGGTAGTGGCAACAGTGGAACTTGTATACTTCCTGGCACAAACCAATGTATAATCGTATTTACTAAATTAATTACATATTAGTTTTCTAACCATGTTGTTGTTGTTAGAAGCCATCGAGTTGAGTCTGACTCATGGTGACCCTATGTACAGTGGATTGAAACACTTCTCGATTCTGTGCCAGGCACACAATCTTATTTATGTCTAAGCCCACTGTTGCAGACACTGTGTCAATCCATCTGGTGGAGGGTTTTCCTTTTTGTTGCTGACCTGCCACTCTCCCAAACATGATTTCTTTCTCCAGGGATTGATCTCTCCTAACTACATGTCTGAAATAAGATGCAGTCTGGACATTCTTGCTTCCAAGGAGCACTCTGGTTGCACTGCTTCTAGGACAGATCTGTTGGTTCATTAATATCAGATTCTTTCTTCTTTAAATAAGTCCTATACACAATTTATGTCTGCGGTCTTACCACCCTGGTGTCCAATCCCATCAGATCTCAGAAGCTAAGCAGGGTTGGCCTGGTCATTACTTGGATGGGAGACCGCCTGGGAACACCAGGTGCTGTAGGCTTGGGAGAAGGACCTGGAAACCCACTCCCCCAAACAATCAACCATTGAAAACCCTATGAGTAACAGAATCAGTGACAATAATGCTGGGCATGACACAGTGTGAGGGAGTTATTCATTCTGTTGTACATAGAGTTGCTATGAGTTGGACCAGACTCAATGGCACCCAACAACAACAACACACCATTTATAGGCTAAATAAAACCAAGATTTCTAACTACCTTCTGTCTCTTTTGTCCCCACTGGGGAAGAAAGGGACCACGACTGCTCACAAGACAGGTGCAGTTATGTTTCTCCTCTGCCTCTTGGCAGCTGTGGGAGGAAGAGCCTTCCCGCTGGCTGGTCTCAGCAGAGCCTGGGAGCTTGTCCAAATTCCTCAAGCTGCCAGGGTAGGAAAGTCTGCAAGTCCTCTTTTTTGGACCAGCTATGTACTGTCCTGATTTAAGAAGAGTGGCCAGGCGTCCACTGGCAGGTCTTCCACCATACAGAAACACATTTGCTCTTTAAACATCTGTTGCTCGAGCCCAGCTTGTTGTCTTAAATAGAGAAATGGTACATCCTTTATAAGGGTTGGATTATAATCAAGTTACATAGTCAGGTGTCTGTGTGATGCCCGGACTTCAGCTAATCTAATTCTCTGTCTTGAAACCAAAGGAAATGTTTCATAACAAAGCAGCATTTCATCAGAGAGACAAGATATGAAAAGGGGATCCTAGAAACCCCTAAGAAGGACCTGTCCTTGGTGGTATTATGGCTATTTAGGCAAGGAAGGTCATCTTAATTTAGGCTCTTATAACAGGCTAACATGGACTTGGTATCTTCAAAAACAACATTTATTTTCTCATGGTTTTAGAGGTTTCTCAAAGTTTTTGGGGAGATAGCATGTTTGGGTTTTGATGTGGGCTCTTCTCCTGGCTTCCAGACGGCCATCTTATGCTTGTATGCTCAGGGAGATTGGTAGTGTTTCATTGGTGTGTTTGCACAGGCAGAAAGAGGAAGACTCTCTCTCTTCTACTTCTTATAAGGGCACCAATCCATCATACAAAGATTCCACCATTATGATCTTATTTAACCTTAGTTAATTTCTGAAAACTATATCTCTATATATAGTCATATTGGGTGGTTAGAACTTGAATATTTAAAAATTTTGAGGCTTCCATGTATTCTCCTTATGTAGTGTTTTTTTTTCTTTTAGAAAGCCATGAATGCTTTCACAAGTCCCAGCTTCCATACCATTGAATGTTATCTTACATTTGATTAGAGGAATAAATTTTCAGTCCTTAACAATGTTATTTGTCTCCATATATACATATTTGAAAAGTGCTAACTCTTAGAAAAGTTATCCCCATTTTACAACACAGAATAACAATAAACAAAATAACAACACTTCAGTTTTTTCTTCAAAGCAACCACAAGATGTAAATTTAGATGAGACACTAAATAGAATGCCTGGTATATGGAAAGCTAGAGTCTTTTTTTAAGGTGACTTCACTCAGATATTCTTTTCATGGAGCATTTATGATGTTACTACCATCCATTGCAAATATGGAAGTGCAGAAGGTAAATGACAGATAAATATGGTACATCCTGGATTTTTAACCAATGATTATTTTTTGCTACATGCACAGAGAGAAAGCTCTGTAGCATTTTACCTTCTTACATACAAGAATGCCAATAGTCTTCATACAGCTTGGAGGACTATTGGAGCCTAATGTTTAAACTGAGTGATTTAGTATGAAATCTAGGTGAGCTAAAACAGTATTTTTTGAAGCTGATCTTTTTCTCTTGGACTTTGTTCTTCATCAACTAAGATTTTAAAACTTATTCAGATGTATTACAAATTCTTAGCTGTGCATACCATTAGGAGGTCAGGAGTACATGATAGTCAAAGTATGATGCAGGCATGAAGTTACTCTTTCATTATTTTTATCCAAATGGAAAATGGCAAGTTGTCATTGCTAACATCTTAAGAGTTTCTTTTTCCTCATATTGAATTTTTTGTTGTTGTTGTTAGGTGCCGTCGAGTTGGTATCCGACTCATAGCGACCCTCATAGGGTTTTCAATGGCTGACTGTTTCGGGATTGCCTTGGGAGTGGATTGCCAGGTCCTTCTCCCACTTTTGCGGTACTGGGAATTGAACTTGGGACCTCAGAGACTGCAGTCCAGCGCTCTACCAACTGAGCCAAATCCCAGCTCATATTGAATTAGGAGAGTGAAATATCCTATAAATCAAGGGACTGACATGGGCTGTCAATCCTTCCTTGTGATTCACATTCTGTTAGCTGCCATTTACATCCATCAAAATGGGGTTGATGTTAAAAGCAAGGGCACCATCTTGAATTCCACAAAGACCAATATAAACATAAATTTAGAGTGTAGAGCCATCATTTTCAAATAGGAAGCATTTGCTGTCACAGAGAAGGAAATTTCTTCTCAAAATGGTAGAGCATAGATATTATTGAAGTATCGGTCTCCATTCTCATTTACTAGAGAACAGAAATATACATCAAATAGATATAGCTGAGAAGTTGTGCAAACAAAAGCTAAGGTGCAGAGAAAACAAAACAAATTCTACTGTTATCTAATTCCCTATCTTTTCCAACCTCTGGGAAATACATTTCCCCTAATGGGGAGTCAGTAAATTGCTTCAAAATGGCTAAAATCACCTTGTTTATTTGGCACATTCAGGGGTCTTAGGTTACAACCTAGCCTCTTCACATTATTCCAAGGTTAACGGTTTTCTGGGTATAATTACCATTATTGCTACTGCTTGCTTACTCCTCTTTTGCCTGCGTTTTGATTCATTCTTTTCTCCTTTCCACTGGTTGTTCAATGAGAGAGGAGAGAAGCAAAAAGAGCAAACCCCAGCATCTAGCAGGGAATTTTTTGTATAATCATTCTAAGTCAACTTGCTGTAACTATAAGATAGCCTGTCATCAGTAGCAAGGGGACTTGGTAGGAAAGAAATCTTATACTACCGACAAAGTTTAGATTTTTAAAATACAAATTTAAATGAAATAATCCATTTCCTATCATTTTACAGACCTGTACTGTGTAACACAGTAACTAATAGCCACATGGGTCTATTTTAATTTAAATTTAACTGAAATAAAATTTTCTATCTTAAGCCTCACTGTGTTTGAATTGTAAAATAATATTTAGTGCTTATGTGTTATCTCTAAATAGGTACATATCTAAAAAATTAATGCATAAAATATTCTCCCAGCCATATTATTATAAAACATTTTCATCATTACAGAAACATCTATTGGACAGTACTGTAACAGATTATAAAATTTATCTGTACACAAAGTTCTTATGAATTTCTCTGGTGCAAATCTATATAAGTATTATATGCACAAAACATGCAAGTTTGTATGGTTTCATCATTTATTAAAAACTATTGCTTAATTTTACTTTTTGTTACCCATTGGGGTCAACCTAGACTGGCTGACCCTTCAGATCTATAATTAGGACAGGAGCAGGAATAGGGCACAGGGTTCAGTGATACAGCACCTCACCTAGCTGGCCCTGAGAGGTCTTGGGTTCAATCCCCAGCACAGAAGAAGAAATGGATAGGGTGGTGATGAGATGGAGAAACACTCAGAGTGACTGAAACTGCAGAAGGAGCTCAAGATCTGAGCCACTCCCTTAGAACTAGGACAGACACCGTGATGTGTTTGGTGGGGAAGAAATGACACGGGGAATTTGTGCAAAAGCATCATTCCAACTCTGAGGAATTATGCCGGACATTGATTCATGCACACTTCTCTCCCTTGCCACCTGTACCTGTGAAGCCGGGATCCTGCAGTCCTGTGCCTGGCCGGTGTGCGCAGGTGCTGTGACGCAGGTAGAACTCTGCTCCTATCTCTGTTCTCATTGGGATTCCTCATGGAGCTGAAATGCTGAGGCTCTGCTGGTTGTAAGGGGAACTGTAACAGTCCTGTACCAAGGCTGGAGAGCTATGCCCTCACCTTGTCAAAGTCAAGAGAAAGCATTGCTGTTCTTCAAGAGAGGGTGCAGTTTTGTACCAAGGCTGCAGAGCAATGTCCCTGCCATGTCAGGCAGCAGAATACAGTGCTGTCAGTCAAGACAGGACGCATAGGACACTACATCAAGGTGTCTGGAGACGTGTCCTGGCACGTGCAGACCTAGCTCTTCCCTCCAGACACGTGTCTACTGTCTCTCCAGGAGCACGTGCGCTTCCCGAGTACTGGGGTGAGGGCCGAGTTCCCCTTCTGTGGCAGAGCCTGGCCTGAAGCCATCTTTGTTAACCAATCAGTGGTCTTCTTGCAGGACATCCTCTTTCTGTGCATCCCTGACCTTAAATTCCTCATCTGGGTTCCCCGGGATCACCCTGAAATCTGAGCTCAGTTTACCCTTCCACACCAAGGAGAGTTGTTTATATCTGTGTCCAGGTTTCAAAACAGCTCCGGCCTCTGACCCCTACCCTCACACCTTTATGTAGGAGAATCATCGAGCCACGCATTATTCACCTGTGTTCAAGCACCTGTTCCACGTGAGGGAACCTACAGACTCCTTTCTTCCTCTTTCAGTCATAATGTATAACTTTCGCAGTGAAGGAAGCAGGATGTTGCTCCTCCCTACCCACTCATCTCTCTGTTTTCTCTCTTTTCCAGTTTTGGAAGCACTATTTACGTGTAAATGGAACCCTTCCTATCTCATTCTTCAACAATTAACTGTCTTTTGTTCACTGTTCCAAAAGACAACTTATCTGTCTAAAAATAATGATTCAATTACATTTTGACCTCCAGCTTTGAAATAAGCATTATGAGCACTTGCAGATTAGACAATTTCTTTTTATATTAGGAGCTAAATATAATTGAACCTGCCTACCAGGCTTAAGGGCTGGGATTTGGCTCAGTTGGTAGAGTACTGCTCTGCAGTCCCTTGAGGTCTCAGGTTCGATCGCCAGCATGGCAAAAATGGGAGAAGGACTTGGCAATCCACTCCCAAGGCAATCCCAAAACAATCAGCCATTGAAAACCCTATGAGGGTCTCTATAAGTGGGATATGACTCAAGGGCACCTAACAACAACAACAACAACAACAACAACAACAACAACAAGCAGGCTTAACCTCTTAGGAAAAGCACTAAAAAGAAAACAAGATAGATTACACCAATCAGAGAGTCTTAAATATGTTTGCCATCTGTGTGTGGTGAGTCAAGTCTATAATCACAGTGACTCTGGAGGCAGAGGAAGGATCATAAGTTCAAGGCCAGAGGCAGCCTATGTAACTTAGTAAGACTCTGTCTCAAGATAAAAACAAAACAAAACAAAACAAAACATTAAAAATAAAACAAGAGGGCTGCAGGTACAGCTCAGTGGTGGAGCACTTGCAAAGTATGTGCAAGGCCTTGGATTCAGCCCAGTACAAACAAAAAATGTGTTTGCCACTGGTTGGATAAGAAATTTAAAGGTTCACAGAAGTGTACTGAGAAAATTTAAATCTTTTGAATGTTAGAAACTTATTTTAACATGGTCCAGAAAACAGATATATTTCTTCTTACCTCCTCTTATTTAAATATAAAACTCATATTAAAAATAATAAATAAAACTAATATTTTTCTTTTTGTCTCATATTACTTAAATTATTCATAATTTATGACAGAGTGTTTTCCAGGATTTCTGTTACTATAATCATCTGTATTACGATCTTGCTTTTACAAAGGTGTCTTTCTTACACTTAGAAGCTGTTTCAACCAATTATTAGAAACAGGTCAGATCCAAGTAAATGATCACATTTCTCTAAAAATAAAGGCAAAATTGGCAGAATTCTGCTAATTGATTTTATCCTGAACGTTAAAGGAAATAAATATAGGTAAATTATAAAAAAGAGAACCAAGAGATTATTCAAAAGACTTAAAAAAATCATACAACTCTCTGAGCATTATGATCTCTCATAGGGAACCATTTCCTTTTTTTGTTTGATTTGGTTTGGTTAGTGAAAAGATACATATTTTTAATTCTCTTTCACTTCACTTCTCCAAAATATCAACAAATATATATATATGCAGACACGCAAGCACACATGCAGACACACACACACACACACACACACACACACACACACACACACATATATATCAATGTGTTTATGTATCATCTAACAGACTTCACACTTTAGGTTTTTAGGATATTTTTAGATTTTATAGAAAACTCAAGAAGATAGTAGCGAGGTTCCCATTTATCTCCCTCTCAGTTTCTTTATTCTTGTCAGTTATGTAAGTAAATTCTGTTTATTTCACTCAGGCACTGCCTGGGCATGATTTTTATGTATATGCATTGTGGTATTATGGGGTGGCCATAGTGCAATAAAACACTGTAATTTTCCTTTATACGTATGCATTGTAGTTTGCTTAAGGTTTTCTCTATTTTTAATCTCTTACATTTTTTTCAGTTTGGAAAGTATGCTTAGAAGTTGACTTCACCTCTTGGGCTTATTATTAAATTCAATGTGTTTCTCTCATGGACAGGACCTCTGGGCCAGATTGTAAAGTGAATATTCCTATAAGAAAAATGTTCCAATTAAGAAGCCTGAGCCTAAGGACGTGAATCATATGAAACGTCATGGCTCCTGGTCGCCTTTATTTCCTCGTGTTCTTTGTACACACACCTGGTTCCCACTTCCAGAAGTCTTCACATCCTCTCAGGACATAGATAATTCTTATTTACATTTATGAAGATGACACACTCCATATCTTTGGAAAATGCTTTCTGTATCCTAGGTAGTGAATAAACGTTAGTTAAATGGAAAGCCAAAGGTAACCAGAACAACGTTATTATTCTAACAAGCTCTAAATAGGCACACCGCAGATCTTTCTCCTCTAACCAGCTTTCCGTGAACTCTCTGGTCCCACATGATTCCCTTTACAACATTCGGTCAGCATTATACAACTTTGGTACTTAAATGCCATCTAGTAGTTTTATGAGTATTAGATTTTAAGCTTATCTAGGACATAGTCTCTGTCCTATTTTTTCTCTTTTAGATCTTTATAACTTTCTAGCATTGTGCACTATTTATAGTGGCAAGTCAATAAAATTTATAGATTTCTTATTACCCTGAAATTCAGCAGGTTTTTACTGAGCCAAAATAATGATCGAAATTTTCATGTCAAGCAAATAAAAATATGTCTAATAGGTGATAAAAAATCATAGAAAGTTACTTAGATTGTGTTTTGCTCATTATCCTGGGCAACTACTTTACAGCCTTTAGGGGAAATATCATTAACAGGATCAACAAAGTGAGGAGTATTATTTGGTTGGTTTTGAGAATAAAGAAAGCAGAAAAGAAGCAGATGGATTGACACAGAAAGTTCTCAGATTCTACAAAGTACTCGGAAGATACAGCAGAAGCCTTCAGCTACTGTAGGCAACAATTTCTAAGTGCCGTTTCTTTCATCTATTTGACAGACTGCCTCAAGAGAGAGTTCTTTAGTCAGCCAGTACAGAAGGTTGTTAAAAGTATGGCAGACATCCTTCTAACTTAAAATTTATTTTTGTGTAGACTGAAAGCAGACATTATTGTATACTTCATTACTGGGGATACAATTTATTTGTAATAAATGATTTATTGTCATTTTTTGCCTTCCTCATTTTAAAGAAGATTAAAATTAAATTATTCCAGTTCTGCATTTAGAAGCCTAGGTAAACGGCAGCATTTGCATTCCAATTGTGCCTAAGGGAGACCAAGAGTTTTGGAGG
>VMDO01011777.1:0-59751 GCA_007922755.1 Pedetes capensis | reverse complement strand
AATGAAAATAACTTCCAAGGTGTAAGAAAAATATAGATTTATTTGATAATAAAGGGTTGAGGTATCCAAAATGTAGAAGAGGAAGTTAAGATTCTGTGTAAAGTTGTAAAATAAGATTGCATTCTAAAGCTTCTGTTACAAATATTTCTTTTTTGTGTTTAAATAAATATCCTCAATATACCCAAAGTTAACTAATTTCCTTTTAGATTTGACTACTTTTTCTGTATTTCTTTTGTTATTACTAGAGGATTCTTCTTCCATCAAGTCACCCAATCTTGAAAATTTGTTATTTTTTTTCTTATTTACAATTCTATTCCCCTTCCATATTAATCCTAATTTTAAACTTTTTCCAATGCTACTGTTAGAGTCATACATATCCATATTTATTTATTAAGATATTTTAACATACTGGGCTTATGGAAAGTAGGCCTAAAAGAAATGTTAACATGCAGAGAAGTCCAGTGAAGTTTTAAAGTCTTTAGGTGTGGATAATCACTTGGAAATGGGAAAAGGGGGTGGTAGAGTGGTTAATTTGTGGTTGATGAAATTTAGAGAAATCAATGCCTTAAAAAGTTGGAGTGGAATCCAAGGGTAGAGAGAGAAAACCTAAAAACAGATGTGTGGCAGGCATATGTGGGTAATCAGGAATAATATTTTTGATGATAAGGGTGCATTTTAGAACAAGAATGTATACTGTTGCTGACAAGCAATATTATCAATCTATAAAAAAATGATTTCAAATATGGGCCTGGGGTAGAAATGAATTTCTCTTTAAAAACCTAGTAGCTTCAATCAATGTTTCTTTAACTTTCACATATACTATTAGTAAATTACTTAGTTGTTAGAAAGTAATGCTGGAATTTTTTCAAATAATGGTAAAATGTTTATTGTCACAAAAAGGATGTTTAAAAGATTATTTGTAGAGTCTATAACCTTTTAAAGTATGTATGTTGGCCACTGGTTTGGATATCAATATGATCAATTTAAGAAATTTATTTGAGACATATGTCACAATTATAAGTTTGGCGACTTGATAGTAGAAATAAACAGATTTTTCATTATATATTAACTGTACAAGGTAAGGAGTTTCATTATGACACTTCCATACATGCATATAATGTACTTTGATCATGTTCACTCCCTCTTATTCTTTCTTATCCACCCCCCCTTTCCCCTTTCCCTACTTAGAAAACTACATGTCCACACGTAGAAGACTGAAACTAGTACCCTATCACCCATAATGTACAAAAATTAACTCAAAATGGATCAAAGACTTTCATGTAAGACCAGAAACTTTGAAACTCCTAGAGTAAAATAGGGAAAACACTTCTAGAGCTAGGCATGGGCCATGACTCGCTAAATAGGACTCTAATAGCTCAGAAAATAAGGACAAGAATTGACAAGTGGGCTTGGATCAAATTTAAAACTACAGTAAGGCAAAAGATGCAATAAGCAAAGTCAAAAGAGCCTACAATGTGGAAGAAAATCTTTGCCAGATATTCATCTGACAGGGGATTAATATTTAGAATGTATAAAGAATTCAAAAAATTAAACAACAAAAGAACAACATGGTATTTTTAAAGTCACTATGGAAATATTTTTGGTAAATTTGAAGACAATAAACTAACATTTTATACAACTATTCTCATGATAACAATAAATTTCATACATGTTGCTAAAAGATTGCTGTGAGATAAAATTTCTTATTGAAGACAAAAAATGTGAGTTGAAAAACATTACTTTCTTAAGAAAACATTTCTGAATAAAATTATTGCCTACAGCCCTACCACCCTGGCATCTGATCCTGTCCAATCTCAGAAGCTAAGCAGGGTCGGGCCTGGTTAGTACTTGGATAGGAGACTATCTGGGAACATCAGGTGCTATAGGCTTTGGAGAATGACTTGGCAGCCTACTCCCCCCACACACACCAAAACAACAACAACAACAAAACAAAAACAAAAAAAGCAATCTCCCATGGAAACCCTTATGAATAATAGAGAAGCACTGATACAGTGCTGGGCATAGCACAGTGTCAGGGAGTGTTTCGTCTGTTGCAAGCTGGGTTGCTATGAGTCAGACTCAACTCAATAGCACCTAAAAACAATAATAATAAAATTATTGGGCATTTTTTAGGATTTAATTAGCAAAATGTATTTATATACACTTCCTCCAACAGACACATAATGTTCTCATGAATGTTATTAAGACACACAGGAAGAATTTTTTTGCAAAATACTTGGGAAGATAATGGTTAGTTATATAAGCCACTATAACTTAACAAAATTCCATATAAGTCACATTTAAATGTACACATAATAATTTGATACCATGAATATATGCTTTGGGAATTTAATGGATATTCCATTCTGAGAGAAAATATGAAATTGATTTACCAAAAGTAAATGAGTAAAACTATTTCTGGATTTAACCATTCTCAAGAATCTTTTTTTTTTCCTACTTAGCAATGGTTGAATAACTAATCTGAAAAACTAAGCTATTAGGGTGAAACTGAGTGAATCTGCATGTCTATTTTCTCACAAGAAATTTATTGATAATAAAAAATGTAAAAGTTATTAAAAAGGAAAGGTGGAAGTTAAGGATTATTGAGTGATCCTTATTAGACTATGTGCCACATATGATTATAATCTAAGACAAACTGATTTTAGTGAGACTAAATTTATTATTGTTAAGGAATATTATATATTTGGTTTTAAAATTTAACATTATAAGTCAGGTGCATGGTGAATGCCTGCAATGCTAGGAAATCTGGAGGCTGAGACAAGGAGGATCTAGATTTGAGGACAAAGAGCCTGTACAACTTAGTGAGACTCTGTCTCAAAATAATACTAAAAAATGGGCCAGAGGTGCAGTTCAGTGGTGGAGTGCTCACCTAGCATGTGCGAAGCCCTAGGTTCAACCCCCAGTACTGAAAAAAAATAAAATTAAATTAACATTGTTATTATTATGGTTCCCACAAACTCAGGCTTATCATTCATGAATCTTTTCCTATAATACTAAAGCCAAAACAAATCATATTATAAACTGGTAACATTAATTATGTCCGGAGGAACAGAAGCCTTTTTCTGGTTTCCTTCTTTCTTTCTTTCTTTCCTTCCTTCCTTCCTTCCTTCCTACTTTCCTTCCTTCCTTCCTCCTTTTAAGACAAGATCTCTCTGTGTAGCCCAGGCTGGACTTGAACTTGCAATCCTTCTATTTCACCTTCCCAAGTGTGGGATTACAAGGATATACTACCATGCCTGCTATTCTTTATTCTTAAAGATATAACTTTTTTCCATTTTTTCCCCCCAGTATTGGGGACTTGAACCCAGGGCCTCACACATGCTTTCTGCAAGTGCTCTGCCACTGAGCCCCACCCCAGCCCAGTTTTAACTTTTTGAGACAGGATCTAGCTAAATTACAAAAGCTGCTTCTGGTCTCAAACTTGCAACTCTCCTGCCTCTGCCTCCTGAGTCACTGTGATTATAGGTATAGGCTACCACATCTGAAGCTTCCTTTTAATTCCATAGGTCAAATTTTTCTTATGATAGTATATAATACCATGAATATATTCTTTTACATGAAAAGATGTATTCAACTATTTCATCTTAAAAATACTTGTATAAACCAAACTCAATCATTTATCACAATATGGAACTCACTTTTGGTTAGGAACAAACCAAATAAACAGAAAAAACTTATTAATTAGAATATCATTAATACAAAGTGTGTAAATTTTCAAGTTGGACTAATTGGCATTAATTATCATTTGATTTATAAAAAATAATTGGCATTTTATTTATTTATTTATTTATTTATTTATTGTTATGGAGTAGCATGAGACAAAGGAAATATTTAGCTTGGTATAAAGGTAATTTTTAGGTCATTCATATAATGCTATCTTTTAAAATATATCTACCATATAATGTATTTATAAAATATAGAACATCTCATGAAATGTCACTCATTCAATCACTAAATACTTATTGAGCATCAACTATTTTCCAAGCACTGTGGAGGAGGTAATGATAATAATGGAAGTACCAGAGAAGAATATTTCATGATAAGGGGATTGGAAAAATAATTTTCCAAAGTCATAGCTAGTTCTAGATCCAGGATATACAGCAGGCATTTTGACACCAGAAATAAAATTATCACCAATATACTAGCAATACTGCAAGTAAAAACACTATCCCTGCCCTCATCAAACTTGCTTTCTATTCCCTGATGATAGCATTAAAGAAATAAACAAGGAAATAGATAATCACAATTAGTAAGCTGTTTTAGGAAGAAAAATAATAATTTTCAATTACAAACATCCTAGGTAGTGAGGCAAGTGCAGATTTCTGTGACAAGATAGTATTTAAGGAGAGACTTTAAATAGAGGAAGTGGGAGTTACCCAGGACAAAAATGGGAGAGATGTAGGCATTTCCCATCTGTAGAGAAGAGTAGGGAAATGGAAAGGGAATGGTAGGTTTAGGAACTTAACGTGAGTCAGCAAAGGGGAGAAGGGCATGAAAAGGGGTGAGACTTTGTAAGATTTAATTTTTATTTTAAATCACTGAAAAATAATCCAAGGATTCTTCAAGTCATCATTCAGGGTGTAATCTTAAGAACAGATTAGAAGGGCAAATAGGGCATGGAGGAAAAACAATTAGGATGTTGTGAATGGAGTTTTTTCTCAGGTGGCAGATGCCTGGCTTCTGGTCTGTGGACCCAGGAATAAATGCACAGGTAGCAAAGGCAAGTGAGGGCAAATGAGACTTATCGAAAGGACAGACAAAACCTTTGTAGAGTGAAGGGGGTTTTGACTGGGTAGCTGAGATGGGTTGTTCTCTAGTTTGTTTGTTTGCTTGCTTTTTGTTCTTTTTTTAAATAGCTTTTTCTTTGGGCTGGATTTTTTTGAGCTAGCTTTAGTAGATTGGTCTGCAGGGGTACCAATAGAGTTAAAAGTCAGTTACTCCTTTTGTTTCCACCTAGAGACTGATTGACAGGAGAAGAACTGATGCTTTTGAATTAGGCTACTGGAGATGAATATTGAATACACAAAGGACTACCAAAAGAACCAATAGATCCATCCTAGACGAAGGGCAACCAGAGTGCTCCCTGGAAGGAAGCATGTTTAGACTTTGTCTTATATATTTTGGACATGTAGTCAGGAGGAACCAATCCCTGGAGAAGGATATCATGTTTGGGAGAGTGGCAGGTCAACAAAAAAAGGAAGACCCTCCACTAGATGGATTGACACAGTGACTACAACAGTGGACACAACACATAAAAGATTGTGTGCATGCCACAATCATGTATGAGGGAGTATTTCTTTCTGTTGTACATAAGTTCACTATGAGTTGGACCCAATTTGGCAGCACCTAACAACAACAAGAGATTGCTTAGCTAGGTGACTGTTGGCCAGGTCATAGCACTTGTTTTTCTTAGAAGAATGCGAGTTAAGGAAATGAAATTTATGTGGTCTGACTCAAACTCAGATGACCTAATTGGTTGCCTGGTGACTGTCTTGACTCAGTGGTTCCCTATTTTCAAGGCCCCATTTCCTTAATCCTGCCTGAAAATTCCCAACTCCTATCAATGTATTTCAGGACATCGGGTACAAGAGCATTTTGGCTTTGACTTGGCCAGTAGTAGTAGATATAAAGATAAATAATGAATTTAGGTACTAGTTAAAACAGAAGTTTCAACTGATTTGAGTGTGTGTTGGGATGGTGGTAGTTGGTGTTGAGGAAGAAGGACATGGGTGAGAGAAAAGGAGGAAGTAAAGAAGACCAAGAAGAAATAGCCAGAGATACAGGAAGAAAGCTGGAGAACGTAGTATAAAAAGCGTAAGTGAGAGAATGTTTTACAAAGGAGTTCAATTGTGCCAACAAACAAACAAACAAACAAACCCCTCAGAGAGTAAGAGAAAATGATAGTGAACATTTTCTATCATATTTTCTAACATGAAGTTTGGGCTGGGGTTAATCTCAGTTGGTAGAGTGCTGTTCTGCATTTTCTGAAGCCCTGGGTTTGATCCCCAGCACCACAAAAATGTGAGAAGGACTTGGCAGCCCACTCCCAAAACAATCCCTAAACAATCAGCCATTGAAAACCCTATGAAGAGCAGAGAAGCAATGACATAGTGACGGGCATGGCACAGTGTCAGGGAGTGTTTTGTTCTGTGGTATATAGGGTTGCTATGAGTCAGACTTAACACCATTGTAGCTAACAACCACAAACATGAAGGTCATTAATGGCTTTTGCAAGAAGTATCATAGTGGAATTATTGTTGTTAGGTGTCATGGAGTTGGATCCAACTGATAGCAGCACTCACAGGGGTTTCAATGGCTGATTGTCTCTGGATAGTTTTCAGGAGTGGGCTGCTATGTCCTTCTCCCATTTTTGCAGTGCTAGGGATTGAACCCAGGTCCTTAGAGAGTGTACAGCAAGCACTCTACCAACTGAGTTAAACCTAGCCCCGTTATAGTGGAATAATGAGGGCTAAAACAAGATTAAAGGTAGTAAAGGAGTGAGTGGAGACAGCATGGGTAAACATTTGTTTTGAGAGGGTTGATTATCATGGACAGTAGTTTGGAAGGGATGTAGAATCACTGACTTGCTGATTTTGGAGGTAGATTAAAGCGCCTAAGTTATTTGCTATTTTTCCCACTGAGAAGTGGTTTTTAGTTATTCTCCTCTTGATTCTGGGCTGGCCTTAGTGACTTACCAACCAAGAGAATGTGGCAAAAGTGAGGTTCTGGGGCTTCTGAGGACAAGTCATTAAAATTTTTGCAGCTTCCACATGGGCTTCTTGGAATATTTACAATGAGTCATCATGTAAAAAGTCTGAGAATGGAGAAGCTCACATTCTGAGGAAGCTCCAGCCAGGCAGTGGAGAGGCTACATGAAGAGAAACAGACTCAGGCCATCTGTTCTAGCCATCCCAGAGCAGGCAAAAGGCCTGGAGGGATGGAGCCATTGTTTTTGTTTGTGTGTTTGTTTGTTGTTTTTTAATTGGAAATCTTTAATGTACAACTTCATGTGTTTCATTCTGACATGCATTTCATTGTGACATTTCCATATATGCATTTCATTGTACACTGCACAGACAAATTCCCCCTTACCCTCTTGTGCACCTCCCCCACTTCTTCCACCCCTCCACCAAAGGTCTCTCTTCTACTTGCATGTCTTTTTGTGGGATTATTTTTCTATATACCCTTCCATCCCAATGATGATTTAAGTCCAAACTTTTTTCTGTAGTTATCTATCTTTTTACATTGCCAGTAGTATTACACGAATAACCTAGCCCATTGGTATTATTACCATCCTTTGGTATTGCTGGTATTATTATAGTTATTTCCCGAGCTACTAAAGTTGGGCTGTTTACTCTGAGGTCACCCTTTCTCTCATTCCTCACTCCTCCTCCCCCTCCTGTCTTTTCCCATCATCTCTTCCTTTTGCTCCCTCCTTCTTGCCCTCCCTAAATTGTCCCTTCTCCACTAAGTTAACTCACTGAAGCCTGTGCAGATGCAAGGTGGGGAAGAACTGGAAACCCAGCTGACCACTCAGAATGAAGACCCTGACACAGAATCCCAGCTGAGTGGTCCCAACCATCTCTGCCCTGCTGCAGCCTTGGTCAGGATGGAGCAGAGATAAACTGTTACCACTGTGCATTGCTCACATTCCTGATCTGCAGTATAATGAACATAATAAAGTAGTTGTTGTTTTATGTCTCCGACTGTTGTCAAGATTTTTCCACTACAATAGATAACTCAACTCGAACAACCTTATGTGCACTAGTTATTAAATAAATATTAATTTAATTTAATATCGCGATTCACAAAAATTCAATGTATTTTATTTGCTTTAAAATTTCCAGATGCATGTGCTTAAAATGGGATGCACAGTTATGAACATTCATGCACAGCTTAGTGACAGGGTCAGTCACCTGAAAATGCATCATTAGGCTATTTTGTCATTGTGTTAACATTATAAAGTATACTTACACAAACCTAGATGTTATAATGTACCTCACACGGAGGCCATATATATATATATATATATATATCCTATTGGTCCTACAGCTATTATAAGGAAAACAACACAAGATTAAATCCAGTACAAGAGAAAGTAATGCAGTCAAGAAAGATAAACATGGGATATAGGAACCTGCTGCCTAATGTGGCATATTGTGAGTAATGCACTATGCTATTCTACATCAACATACATATATTATGATGGTTAAGATGTCACTAGGCAATAGGCATTTACAGCTCCATTATGATCTTATGGGACCATAAGATTAATATATTCTTTTATGTCAATATATGTGGTCTATCATTAACTAAAACATTATTACCAAATTCATGACTATATCTTTTTAACTACTCTGCCCCACCTTATATCTTTTGGGCTTTTCCTCTCAGCATTTGGTTGACAAAGGATATGTTAATTGGAGTCCTTGTTTATCCAGATGAGAGGAGAGAGATACTGAGTATGAGTGAGAATGTATGCAAATCTGAGAGACAAAAGGTGATTGCTCAGAGGGATGAATACAAAGAAGCTGCCCCTTTCATTTGTAGCCTAGGTCTGACCTCACTCTCTCTTGTGCCAGAATAATGGATATACTGAATCTGAGGCAGCTTCAGGTTGTATTTAAGGTTGCATATCTGCTCCATATAAAATCTCTGAGCCTCATTTTATTTTGAGCTTCCTATACATTTTGACTATGCTGAATGAGATCTGGATGTTAAGTTACACATCCAAATATAACTGAATAGTCAAGCTGTGCAGTCTCACGTGTACCTAATTCAAACTGGCCAAACTAATGGCCAAATTTATGACAAATATGAATCCCTTTCTTCAAAGTGGGCATAATCCCTCAAATCCCTGAACAGGATAGACGTGATACTGTTCTTCAGGAAGGTCTTGGCAGCTTTCAAATATTCCTCAGCAGCATTATCCCACATCAACCTTCAAGGAAATGACACTGGATTGCTACCAAAGCTTTGTTAGGTGTTACCTAGAAATATAACTCTCTGTGGTGATTTCTTACAACTTTCTCTAAATGGATTATTCCCATCAGGAGCAGAATTATGTGTTAGAGGTGACTACTGATTGAGTTGGCAGAAGATAATTCTTTAGCAGGAAAAGCAATTTGAATTTTTTTTTAATGTAGGGTTAACATTGTCCCAGTGAAAGTGATAGTATTAAAATATCTTAACAAATAGAATTGTATAAAGAATGCAGTGTCTGTTCTTCTATACACCATATATTCTTTTTTTCTTAATTTGTTTTTATCTTTTGTGGTGCTGGGGATCAAACCCTGGTCCTTGCACATGCTAGGCAAGCACTCAACCACTGAGCTACATTCCCTCTTCTACACCATATATTCTTGATTCTAATGCATACCCTTTCAAGAGCTTTAGAGGGCTGCAAAATTAGATGTAGATTACACTCATGTGTGGATTGGATCGTGGTCTGAGAGCTCTGTTGTGTGAAGGTTACAAGGTTGAAGAAAGATTATACTCTGGGCCTGTGATTTAGACAGTTTCCATGCCGTCCCCCACAACCACAGAACAGACCCTCCGCTCAGGCTGCAATTAAAATCCTCTTTCTCTGGCAAAGTCTAACGCTTTCTACTGGGAAAGCAGGTGTGATTTCTAGAATAACAACATCTGTGATCAATAACATTCTCACCGTCAAACACACCTTTGGTGTAAGTTCCTTTGAATGGGAAAGAAGGAATAAGTGTGGCCAAATACTTTCTGGAGAATTCTATACGTGAGAATTAGAGAACTTTTATTGACAGGTATTTGCCTTTATTTTCCATTCTTTTTATTCCAGGCAAAGATTAACATTTTCTTTTCTTATTAGAAGCCTTTGTTTTCCAGACAATGATAATTTTCACATCATGAAAAACTTATGGGGGACTCTTTGATGAACTTCAGCTACTTAAAGATTATAATAGTCTACTCTCTGGTCTTATCTGCTTTCAGATAGTTTTGCTATAGTTACTATATTTCTGATATAATTTTCTCACTTTTAGGAGAAAGTGGCCTGGAGGTTTCTGTGTACCTGTGTTATGCGCAAGCTTCTACCTGAGGACAGAACCCTGAATGGGCTTGTACAAGGATCACCTGATCCTTAAAAAGAACTTTTTAGCCCTAAGGGATGAGCCTCCATTAAGCCAGTTATGGTGATTAATTCTCACAGTTATTATTTTAAGCATGTGCATAGCATACAATTTGGGCCAATGAAACATGAGAGAAAATCATCTAAGGCCGGATCAGCTTTTAATTTATTGTCTTAGCTCTGAACACAGCCTTAGATGTATGATCTATGATGAATCACGGGATTCCTTTAAACATTTCTCTTTGAAAGAATCTGATGATAAGCTTTTCCAGTAGAGGGCGCTAGAAAGACATTGCCAGAGAAGGCGGTTTGTACTGCCGCCTGAGCTGAGGATCTGCCCTGTGGTTGTGGGGACGCGGGGTTGAACCTGTCTGAGCCAGAGACCCCAGAATATGATCTTTCTTCAACCTCGTAACCTCGGCCTGCTGATGACCTGCTGGCTCTGTGAGCAGCTGCCCGTGATCCAAGGGGTTGGGGTATAGGGGAAAATGCACCCAGAGAGACGCTCCCTCTGCAAACTCCTCCCCACAAGCCCTCACACTAGAAGGCCTTTGCCCTGAACTTGATCAGCCTGGGTGGGGGATGGGTTTGTATCCCACAAACACCAGATCAGCACAGATCTGGTTACACTTGACAAATTTTTTTGCAACACGTGTTGTAAAACACATCTTTCCAAAAATGCCTGGACTTCTAAGTTTGTCCATATCTTATTGTTACTTTTCTCATAGTAATTCCCATGTTAAACTTCTTATGTTTGAGCTACTGTGTAATTTCTATCTCCTGATTAGTTCTCAATTGCTCTGGGGCTTTCTGGGGAAAAGTCTCATCAGTCATAAAAAAGCAACGAGTGAGTGAATGTGGATCTTTTCTGCATTTGAATGTTAATATGTGCAACCCCTGGAACTTCAATAGTCAGTCAGGTTTGGCCAGTGGGAAGAGACATGGAAAGAACGGTAGGTTTTGATATTATTTTGTATCTAACAACCCAGGTGTGTACCTACAGACTTCTCACGTGAGGTGGGGTGGGGATAGGTGAATACTTCTACCGTTGATTTAAGCTGCTTTTTGCTGAGATGTCACTTACTTGTTGCATCAATTGTCTAATACTCCCTTGCTTAAAGTTCTCACTGTAAAACTTTTTAAAAAAGCATTAGCATTGTTTCTTGGCAAGACTAGGTGATAACATCAATTGTTACTCTTTTGAGTTTTTAGGTTATATTACCCATCTTGCTTAACAAATTCACTTTTATAACCTATAAGACTCTGTTTCCTTTCACTGCTACACATATTCACGTTCTTTAGATCATAAAATGACATCAACCACTCTTTGATTTTTTTCATTTTAGTTTTCCTTTCTATTTATGTTGAATTTCTACTAGTTTTTTAAGGCAAAAAAGTCATGGACCTAAAAGACATGGGCTTATTTTTTGGAAGATAAAATACATCTTAAATGCCAGTCATCCCTCAGAAATCTAAAATGGTCCTTCTCCTGGAAAGCAGACACATCAACCAATTTCCAACTTCTCTACCTTCTCACAACAAAGTATAATACTTAGAAGAAAACAAAAAAAGGAAATATATGTCTAAGGTCTTATACTACCTGTGCCCTATAGCAAGTACTTACAATTTTCTTCCTTGGTTAATGGGAAATCTTTCCACAGTGGGATGGGGTGAGCTACAAGGAGGAAATCTGCCACAGGGCTCTTGGGGGTGTGGTCTGCTCCTCACCCTGTCCTTGCATAGCCACTTTGCTCCTTGTTTGTGCTTTGTGGTTACTGCAGTTTCCTTTCCTGCTGTGACTTCCATGAGATTTCCTTGAGAAATATCTCCAACCCTCTGAGTGTCACTAGCCCTTCCCTGTTGGAGTCAGTGAGTGTATCTCTTTCTGTGGAAAAACAAAGGTCTTAAAGTAGTCTATCCAGCTCACCCCACCTGCTCAGCCCCACTCCCTTGTCCCTTGCCCAGGATAGCACATCTAGTGATTAATCTACTGTCTCTTATTGCCACAGAGTGACTTCCTCTGTACTCCTATAAAATGCTGCTTCTATTCTGGGTTTTAAGAGAAAAGCAGCCTGAATCTTTTCCCATCATGAATATACTTCAAACTTGCACACAACTTCCACTGAATGATGATGTGCATGCTTTACTTACAGGACTGGAAGACTCCCGGCCTTCCTTCCTTCTTTCCTTCCTTTTCTTTTTCTTTTCTTCTTCTTCTTTTTTTTTTTTTTTTTTTTTTTTTTTTAAAGACAGGGCTTTGCTATGTTGCCCAGGTTGGCCTTGAACTTACAATCCTTCTGTCTCTGCCTCCTAAGTGCTGAGGTTATAGGCCTGCACCACCACACCTCCTTCTGACTTTTTAAAGTGGAAAATTAACTGTTTGGTGTTTGCCTCAAAAGAAATAGGATTCAGGACTTAGATAACATTTGGAGGGCAGAACAAAGGAGAAAAAACAGGGCTTCCTCTTATTTGCTACCTCCAGTGTTCCTCCCCTGCAATGATGAAGAACATCAGTCTAAGAAAATGAAGGTGAGATTGTGGGCATCTAGTGGGATGTGAGAAGAGGAAGCCCCTCAGTGTGGGGTTATGAATCCTAGAAACTAAAACCTCTAAACAATCCATCCAAAGGAAATAGTGACCTCTCCATTTACATTCCCCCTGCAGTACAAAATTTGTCATTACTAATAACCTGGTAGCCTGCCACTATAGCCCTGGGCATCCAATCCCATCAGATCTCAGAAGCTAAGCAGGGTCAGGCCTGGTTAGTACTTGGAAGGGAGACCACCTGAGAACACTAGATATTGTAGGCTTGGGAGAAGGGCCCAGCAACCCACTCCCAAAAATCAATCTGCCATTGAAAACTCTATGAATGGCAGAGAAGCCCTGACAATAGTGTTTTGCCTGTTGTACGTAGGGTCACTATGAGTTGGATACCAACTCGAGGGCACCTAATAACAACAACAATAACCTGGTGATCAGAAAAGTCTTGATATTTAACAATCAGAAAAATAAAAGCTCAGTGAATTTCTTTGTAAGCCATAGAATCCTCCACAGATGAAACAATTCATGAGCTAAGTTTGAGAAGTTCTTCATTATAAGGCAGGAAATCAGAAAATGAAAAATCAAGGGTGAGCTTCGTTTTGTGAATTTATTGGAAGGCTTGTCTTCATTCCTGCAGAGCAGCTGCAACAGTTATCCTTGCTTATTTCTTCTTTGGAAAGAAATGGAGAACTCTTAAAAGCCGTTGGAGGTTGGCCTCTCTTGTGTTCTGCTTGCCCTGCCCCTGCCCCATCTAGAAAGTAAAGGTGATGAGTTAAATGAGGAAAGCTGCTGTTGCCCTTATAGGACACTGCACAAGTGTCCCTGACTTCTCACCCCTCACCAGGGTCTATCCGAATGCCTCTTCAAGAGATAGATCTCTAGTGTTAAAACAGTTGAGGTCAGGAGTGGACAAGAGGCTTCCTCATTCCCCTCTTTACTTTTTACTAGGAACTACATTATCCTAATTGTGTATTGGGTCTTTAAAAGGTATTAATGCATATTTGATTTTTCAATTGTCAAAAGTCTTAAAATTTGCATGTAGTTGTTGGGTGCCATTGAGTTGAGTCCGACTCATAGTGACCTTCATAGGGGTTTTGATGGCTGACTATTTTGGGATTATTTTGGGAGAGGATTGTCATGTCCTTCTCCCATTTTTGCGGTGCTGGGGACTGAACCCTCATCCTTAGAAAGTGCAGAGCAGTGCTCTACCAACTGAGCTAAACACTAGCTCAAATTTTACATAGTACTCCCATAGTATTTTTAATGTTTCTCACCTAAAAATTATGGATCTATAGAAAAATTTAGTGACAGGATATTACAAAATTTGGAAAATCAATATATATGTACATACTCATACACATATATGGAGTATATCTATCTGTAACATATGTGTGTGTACATATATATATATATATATATATATATATATATGTATATTTGGGAGAAGGACCTGGCAACCCCCTCCCAAAAATCAATCTGCCATTGAAAACCCTGTGAATAGCAGAGAAGCACTGACAATAGTGTTTCCCCTGTTGTACAGAGGGTCGCTATGAGTCAGATGCCAACTCGACGGCACCTAACAACAACAACAACAACAACAACAACAACAAAAAAAAAAATATATATATATATATATATCATATATGACAGTCTTTCATTATGTTGTTTCTGAAAAAGGTTAGTAAATAAAAATATTTTTATAAAATAAAATGCATTTTAAAATATAAGATAAAAATATTAATTTTGAGTCTCTAATCAAGTTCAAAAATGAATATTTTGCTATATCTATTTCATCTTACATCATTTGTGGCCACACAACGGTATCCAGATCTGTACAAGCTACATCATTGTGCCATAACCATATCCACATCTGTACAAGCTACATCATTGATTAGCTGCATCACCCATACCATCTGGCTTTTCTTCCTTCTACCATCTCATCCATCTATCTTCTACCCTCCTCTTCTACCCACCAAAATCTTAAGAATGATAGTATCAGACAGTAAAGTTGTAGCTGGTTTATATATTTTTTCTTTCTGCTTGCCTGTATTTTGTCATTTTCCTATAATAATTGTGTGTGATTTGGCTTACTCGATTTGGCTACTTGACTTCCTGTAATGACTCATGATTAGAACTTCAGAAGACTTAGAAATATTCTTAGGTATAAGGTTTACAATACAAAGGCCATTCTGCCTGAATTATTAGTGGTTTCATATGGTTTGACTGGCTCTCAGTTTCCATAGACTCTGAGAGCTGGAAAAAACCTTAAAGGTTATCCAAACTAGTCCCTCATCTTAAGGGGAGTAAATTGAAACCCAGAGAGGCTGACACTCAATCATAGCAACATAAGAAGGCAGAGTTGGGAGTGAATGGAAGAGTCTCACTATACAATGACTTTTATGACTACAATATGAACTAGTTTGAAATTCCATTGTTTTATTTCAGTGACTGTTGGGAAACATACATGCCTAATACACATATGCTTAGTAATGACAATAGGATTGGCATTTCTAAATCAGAATAAAGTGGGAAAAAGTCATAATTCCAGTATGAATATGCTCAACTTAGAATACTGTGCTCAAAATAGCTTCAATTTCTGAGTTTAATGTTAATTCATTTTGAAAGAGGAAATCATCAGAAATGCCTGGTCGTTCTTATGGGGCCAAGCAGCAAACTTTACCCCTTAAGAACTATCAATAGGCCAGGAGATGTGTCTCAGAAATTATTATACTTTAGGTAAAAAGTTATTGTAAAAAATCAAATAAAAGGTTAAAATATTTCTCACTATATGACTGTATAGGTGAAAATAATTGTTACCATGGTTGCCTTTATCTTATCCAGCAACCGTTTTTGTTTTTGAAAGGGAACCTCTCTGCAGCCTGTCTCCTACTAGCCAACTCACACAAATTGACAATCTACACCAGATCACGCTCTGTGAAATTGCCCCAGAAAAATTTGCAAAGGCTCCCACTTGAGCTCCTGATTCCCTGCTTCCCTGTTATTTGATCTGGTTCAGTCTGGCATGTTGTTTGTATTTACTCAGCGCTATAGGACATCTGCTGTCCCCCGGAACCCTTCATGATCCGTGCCACTTCGCAGCTGACTGCCATCCTATTTATGTTAATTGAACGCAGTGTATTCTGCATACACTGCTGATTAGCCTCATTTATTACAGTTCCTAAAGACCCAGAATTTCTCTGCGTGCCCTTACAATGTCGTTCTACTCATTTGGCTCCAATTAGTTTCAGCTAAGGAAAATACATTACAACAAACCTCTGGTTAGCTATTGCTGTTTCTAATGACATAATTTGTGAGTTTTTAGCTCTTGAAAGTAAAGACATTAGGAATTAAGTTATAGTGTCTTCTGTGGGGCTCAGAAATATTAATTGCAGGCATCTGGGATCACTTCCTTAAGGAAGATTTGTGATTTCTATTTAACTAATAAATGTTGACATAATTGAAGAGCTATAAACTCCATATGTTGGACTTTCTGAGGAATTTCTAATCATATCCTTGCTCAGTGGAGTAAGAAAATGTTGTGGAATTAACACTAGATCATGGTTTATTTGCACTTAATATTTTATAATTATAATGAGTGGTCAAAACACTCATCCAAGAGAGTTTCCTTTGGAATTTATTAAAACATGCAAATTTATCCCCAAACTATAAAAGTACCATTAATTTACTTACATCTTTCTAACATAAATTTTTATTTGCAAGAAACTAATTTTTCATTTTATTGTCCTATTTTAACTCTAGAATATGGGATCAGACTCTAATAACTTATACTTTAAAGATAATAATCTCTGTAATGATATTTTCAGGTGATGATAATTACTTCAAAGGATCTTTTTAGATGTAATCTGGACACTTGTGCCAAAAATTAAAAGTGGACCATAGGAGATTCTGTAACAAAATAAATTACCATAATCATTACTAATAAGAACTATATAATCAAGAAGTTCAACATTTTCCCTGTCATTTAGATTAGTTGTTTGCATATTATGCAACTGGGATAAAATCATGGGATAAAATCTGAATTTTTACCTGTTTTGAAATATAATCAATTATCACATATTAAGTCCGAGAAAAATTCATTGCTAAATTATAACCCCAAGCAAAGTGTCCATTTACCTCTCCTTTGAAAGTTGTAGTTTTTCAATGCTCTTCCATTGTATTTTATGTTTTTCCCCCTTCTACCCTAAACTTGAAAAGACAAGGCTGATCATAGTCAAATACCATAAAAGCTGTGCTCCCATGGTTTTTATGTAAAGTTAATAAAATAAATAAGAGGCAGCTGTGCATTTCAGGAAATCACTCCACTGAGGGGTTCTGGGAATACTATAACCACAAGTGTGAAGCTGGAGTCACCAGAAACCCTCAATAGAATTACAGCTTAATAAATCAAAATTTGCTCCTTTTTACCTTCTATTTGGTGCCTATGCTTTATAACACTCCCACAGCTATCTTTTAATTATTATGGAACTTCTTGCTTCCTGTTCTAGAAGGTTGAGAAGTTTTGGGAGAACATTTGTTGTGTGCTTGGTTGCTGTGGGTCTCAAGCATTTCATGCCTAGGGACCATGGCATGGTAATAAATCCTACTCACTTGCCACCACCAAATAAGAAAGACAGAAAGAGTAAATATTAAGAATTGTGAGACATTTTGATAACCCTTCATGGAGGTATACAGGAAATATATCCATGCCAAATTGTAATATCAAATGTGATAATAGATCCATGAGCTGGCAGGTGGACCACCTAGAAGCCCTTGCAGACTAGTGAGGCTTGCAGTTGACTGATGGACTGTGAGTCACTATTTTTAGCAATCACTGAAATACAGTTGTCATTCTTCTTTTTATGTATTCATTGGTGACAAACCTGGTGAATAATTTTTTCCAAGAATTCTTATTCTTGTATGTCCTTTCCACCCCTATTTTCTTTTAAAATAATACCACATCTTAGTTTCCTTCATCAAGAAAACATTGATTCTTACAGCTAAGCAGACTAAATGCACCCTTCCAATGCATCAATTTACACCCTTTGTCTCCATCATTTATTAGATTTGTCATAATGGGCAAGTTACTTAATACTTATATATCTCAAATTTTCCCTAAAATTGCAGTAATATTAGTATCTGCTATAGTATTCACTGGCTAAGGTTTAGCTTGCCTGCAGCCGTAGCCCCGTGGCATCTGATCCCGTCAGATCTCAGAAGCTAAGCAGGGTTGGGCCTGGTTAGTACCTGGATGGGAGACCACCAGGGAACACCAGAAACTGTAGGCTTGGGAGAAGGAGCTGGCAACCCCCTCCCAAAAATCAATCTGCCATTGAAAACCCTATGAACAGCAGAGAAGCACTGACAATAGTGTTTCCCCTGTTGTATAGACGGTCACTATGAGTCGGATACCAACTCGACGGCACCTAACAACAACAACAAGGTTTAGCTCACTTTTAGAGTGTTTGCTCTGTGCTCTCTGAGGCCCTGGGTCTGATCCTCAGCACCCCCAAAAAACAGAAGGACCTGGCAGCCCACTCCTTATTATCTTTAAAGTATAAGTTATTAGAGTCTGATCCCATATTCTAGAGTTAAAATAGGACAATAAAATGAAAAAATAGTTTCTTGCAAACAAAAATTTATGTTAGAAAGATGTAAGTAAACATCCTGAAACAATCCCGAAACAATCAGCCATTGAACACCCTATGAAGAGCAGAAAAGCACTAACAGCACTGGGCATGGCACAGTGTCAGGAGTGTTTTTTTCTGTTGTACATAGGGTCACAATGAGTCAGACTCGACTGGACAGCAACCAACAACAACAAATAGTGTCCATATACTAGGATTGCAGAGAAGTTTGTCAGTAAGCTTCTGCTATATAATCAACTTCCCCAAACTCAATTTCTTAATAAATAAACACTTATTATTTTTCATTCCTGTCAACTGGCTAGGATATTCTTCTGATCTGGAGAGGCTTGGCTGGGACAGATGGCTTAGGATAGTTTTATTTGCATGTCTGGAACCCTCATCCTCATGTCTACCAGACAGCCATATGTCATTTCTGGTGATGGCAATGCACCTCACATCATCAAACAGGATAACCCAGTGTTCTTCATATGGTGACCTCAAGGCAGGTAAAGAGAGCAAGTTCATTATCTAGCTTCTCCTTGGGTCATGTTTACTTTATATCTTGACTAAAGCAAATCCCATGGAAAAACTCAGACTGACAGGGTAAAGAGATTGGAGGAGGGGAAATTCACATTGCAAGGAACATAAATACAAGAATGGGTAGAATTTATGGCTCTTTTGCGATTTGCTACCTGAGGGTTCATGAGTAGGTTGTTCTGAGGGTAAATTGTATAAAATTAGTGAGTGGCTTACGGTAAGAGTTCACAAATGTTATCTGTACTCTTTGTTCATCATATCCTTAATCAGCTCTTAGCCCTTACCATTAGGGTAGTTTTGGTCCAGTTATCTCTTTTATATGTAAATGAAAAATTATATGAATTTAGATGCTGTGGAAATTCTAATCTCCTGTGTCTGAGGATCCTGCAAAACCCTCCTGGGTAGAATCCTTTTAAGAAGATGAATAACAACAACATGGTCATTACAAAAAAATATTATTTTTCTTCAGTATATCCTCCATCCTCTACATTGTTGCTAGAAGGATTAATTTTTTAAAAGTTCTGGATGTTTGCCTTTTAAATTTCTAATCTCCCAGCCCCATTTTCCATAATACTCTTGGCCTGCACAGGACAGTCTCTCACAACAAACAATATCCCAGTTCCAAATGTTAATGGTGCTGCTGTTGCAAAATACTGCTTTAGAGTATATCTAATATTGGCCTGGCTCATATCGTTGTGTTTCTATTCCTTTATAGGATTATGTCTAAATAATGAAATAGAATTCTTTAATAATACGTTTTACAATGACAATGGTTTTATTACACATAGCATTCACTGTTTTCTTAAAAGCAAAATCTTTAAAGATTTACTTTAAAAGTTAAGTGGTTTGGAAGAAATTTTATTTTAAATGGAAGAGAAACTGACCAATTGAATTTGAAATGACTCTGAAATAGACTAAACTGACTTCTCATAACTGGACTCTCTAACTGATAGTAACAGAGTCTCAACTGAAAGCAGTCTTCACAACCTGGACCTTCAGAATGTAAAATGGAGCTCTTGAGGTTGATAGAGTAATGAACTCATACTGGTTTGGATTTCATTATGCTTAATAACTATGATACATGCCAGTCATGGATTCTTGCATATTCATTCCTGGGAAAGTTTCCATAAAGATGTGACTCAGGTAAAACAAATGTGTTTTAAGTATCGATTCTACAATGAACAATTTGTCCTATCCCTGAGGAATGAAGCAATAATTTCAAACACATGTGTGGGTAACCAGACAGTAAAAACACTATGAGGATCATCGTGGTAGATTGTTTAAGAAAATGCTATTCTATTCACAAACTAGGCACAGTGGCTCATGCCTGTAATCCCAGCAACTTGGGAGATGGAGGCAGGAGGATCGAAAGTTCAAGACCAGAGGTAGTCTGCATAATTTAGCAAGACCTTGTCTCAAAATAAAAAGTAAAACAATGTACTGTGGGTATGGCTCAGTGGTACAGCACTTTCAAAGCATGCAAGTGAGAGGCCCTGGGTTCAATCACTCAGTACCACTAAGGAAAGAAAGAAAGAAAGAAAGAAAGAAAGAAAGAAAGAAAGAAAATGGTACTCACTTTTAGTGTCACAAGTTTTTGCTTAGATAATAAAAATGACACTGTTTAGTGAGTGAGGAGGGGTTTCCTTTAGCATTCAGGGGTGCCTTCTCATCCTCCCACCCCAAACATCTCTGCTCCCAGAATAGCAGTTTTCTGTACCCGCTTCATATTGGAACCTTCCTGATTCACTAAAGAAGCAGGTACCTCCAGTCATTCCTTCCCCCATCTCTCATCCAGGGATAAGGGATGTCTTTCTTTCTTTCCACTTGAAGTATTTATGGAGAGATGTTAGTCACTTTGACATTCAAGCCACACAACTGTTTTACTTGTTTGTTGAAAATTAGTAGCAGGAAAATAGCACAGATGGACATAGTAATTGCAAGAAGAGTAAAGAAAAATCTTTATCAATGCCAGGGGACATAAAAGCCATTTTCCCTGTATATATCTGTGTGATTTAGATGCAGAGTATTACTCTTGTATTCACCGATAGAATAACACCAGCTGAAAACCTCAGATTTTTTCCTTTGTATTTGTGAGGTTTCTTGCTCAGGGTAGAGAACAAGGAGGGGCCTCATGACTAAGGATGAATTTGGATAGTGAGGTCAAAACTTTTAGTCCTGATAATGAGGTTCTGTGCTCTCACTTGAGGTACGGGCTAATGCTGCCAGTATTGCTGCCTTAGTATGGTTGAAACTGGACTGATAGGAGCCAGATGCAGTGGTGCACACCTGTAATCCTAGCAACTTGAGAGGCAGAGGCAGGAGGATTGCAAGTTTGAGACCAGAGGCAGTCTGCATAATTTAGCAAGACACTGTTTCAAAAAGTAACAAAATGGACTGAGGATACAACTCAGTGGTGCAGCACTTGCAAAACATGCAAGCATGGGGACCTGGGTTCAACACCCAGGACTACAAAAAAATAAAAAAGAAAGAAAAAGATCTTAAATGAAATATCTAGAAGCTGCTTAGGGAAAAGATACTATGAGAATAAATGGATTAACTACTTCAATCTTTACTGTACAACAAGAGATGGATAAGGGCATGAATTCCAGCCAGGAGAAGTGAGTTAAGATTCTGCCATGAAAGGTTTGTCCTTAGGGACTATGAAGGCTTGGCAGGATTCCGTGCTCTTATCACTTGTGTTGGGAGGGCTGGCCATTAGGCTTCTGCTTCTGCCTTGCCTGCCATGTGTCGCCCCCTTCCTTCTAACTTGTCCTTCTCTCACCTTCTATAGCTGTGGTTCACCAAGTGGTGAGAAAATGAATTCCCTCCTCCTTTCTACAGAGGGGCCTCTGGTGGTTGGGCTGGAATCCATTGTTCAGGGCTCAAGTAAGGAAGCCCAGGGAAGCCACGCCTAAGTCTTCTTTGATTGGGTTTCTTTGACCTGTTCCATCTCCACTGTACCCCATTCCTCGTCTTCAAGGTGACAGTTGGTTCTAGAAAGAGACAAGGTGAACAGGGTCTTTGGCCCAGGGACTGGAAGGCATAGTCCTCTGCAGGGCTCAAGCCATCTTTGTAGTCTGAGTGATCTCAGTACTTCCCTGTTTTCTAGTGGACCTTTCCATGGAAGCCCATATTCACTTTGGTTTAATCCACCTCTTAGAAAAGCAATAGAGGTAAAATAGGTAATGACACTCCACTTACTGAGGTAGTTGCTTTTGTTGTTGTTGTTGTCATGAGGTGCCAATGAGTCCAGTATCACGCATAGTGACCCTCATAGGGTTTTCAAAGGCTGTTTCTGGACTGCTTGGAAGTGGATTGTCGCATCCTTCTTCCATTTTGGGGAGTGCTGGGGATTGAATACCAGAGAGTCTGGAGCAATATTCTACCAACTAAGCTAAACCCCAGCCCTTACTTAGGTTAGGTGGGGAAAATGATTTCTTTTTCAAAAATTAAAAAACAAACAAACAAACAAACAAAAAACCCTACCTCATGAGCACTTTTTTCTTTTTAAAAGAGAGGGAGACATTTTCCAGTGACTGTTGTTGTTGCCATAGGATTGTTTTAGTTTCCCAAGCCTTTCTATTTCTTCCCCCTCATAAATAAGTTTCACATTTCGGCAACTTTCATCATTAAGATGACACACTAGCTATGTGGATAGGTACTGCTTTCACAGTCTGCCTGTCCTGCTCCAGTCCCACCCTCCTGATGGTGAGTTCTATGAGTGCTTTTCACCCCTTCCTTCTCCCAGCTAGTGGCTTTAGTTACCTTCATCAAGAACAGAAGCTTTATGTGTGTTGGGAGTGCTTAAGTCTTGACTCATTATTTCTTTATGTAATGTGGGGGATTATAATATTTCTGTGCAAATTGTATGTAACCCACTGTGATATAAGGTATGCTAAATGAATTTCAACAGATAGAGAGTTAGCGTAATAAAGAAACATCATCTACTACCATTTAGATTACTTCTCCAACATCTTGAGTTTGATCCCAGAAAGTAGAATAAGTCACAAGAGCCCCACTCATCTGAGATAGCATCTCTACCCTGATACATGCCTAATTCAGGAGAGGGAGGAATTTGCTTTATGACTGTGAATCAGAGTGTGTGCTGGACTTAGTACTCCTGCTTGTGATTGTTTTAAAATTAAATGCAATGCTTTTCTACAGTTATGGTAATTTGAACAATTGTGGTTTACTAGAAATCTGCCAACCATCACCACCCTCATTTATTTTTAGTGTTTTATTTTGTTTTTAATTGACATATAATTATATATTTTTAGGGGATGCCACGTGATATTTTGATGCATATATACACTGTATAATGATCAAATTGGGATATATACTATATCACCTCATTTATTACTTTTTTGTGGTGAAAATATAAAAAATTATCTCTTCTAGTTATTTTCAAAAATACAATATTGTTAACCATGGTCACCCTACTTTACAACAGGGTATGTTATGGTTTAGACCTGAATGTTCCTCAAAGGTCATGGGTTTGAACATTTGGTCCCCAGGTTGTAGTGCTTTTGTTGTGGATACTATGGAACTTTGGGAGGTGAGATTTTTGCTTTGTGGAAGTGAGCCCTTAGGGGAAGGCCTTTGGAGGTGTCTATGGTTCTGGGAACCTCTCTGGCTCCTAATCACTATACTGTGAGGTCATCTGCCACCACCACCATTCCTGCTCTGCCACCATTATGGACTGATCCTCTAACTGTGAGCTCCCAATAAATCTTTTCCTCCATAAGTTTGTTATCTGTTAGTTTTTCTGCTACAGTGATGACAGTTGACCCAGTATCTGTGGAATGAAGTCCACCCGATTGTGGTGTATGATCTTTTTTATGTGTTGCTGAATTTGGTTTGTCAGAATTTTCTGGAGAAATTTTGCATCAGTGTTCATCAGGGAAATTGGTCTATTGGTCTATAGTTCTCTTTCGTTGAAGAGTCTTTGTCCAGTTTTTGTACAAGAGTAAAGTGACTTTGTAGAATGAATTTGGAAGTGTACCTTCTTTTTCTATTTTGTGAAATAATTTGAGGTATTAATTCTTCTTTGAATGGTTGATAGAATTAAGATGTGAATACACTGGGTCCTGGAATTTTCTTTGCTGGGAGATATTTTTATTACTAGCTCTAATTCGGTGAATGGAATAGGTCTGTTTATTTTGTTTGTGTCTTCAGGGCTTAAATTTGGTAACTCATGTGTTAAGGAACTTATCCATTTCTTCTGTATTTTCATATTTTGGGAGTACAATTTTTTGGGAGTACAATTTCTCAAAGTAGTCTTTCATGATCTCTTGATTTTGGGGTGTCTGCACCTATGTTTCCATTATCATCTCTGATTTTTTAAAAGTTTAGACCTTTTTTTCTTTTGGTGTCTGGCTAAGGGAGTGTCAACTTTACCTTTTCAAAGAATGAGATCTTTGTTTCATTAATCCTTTGTATCATCTTTTAAGTTTCTAATTGATAAACTTCTGCCTTGATCTTGATGATTTCTTTTTTGTGTACCTGTTTTGGGGTTGGCTAGTTATTGGCCTTCTAGTGCCTTAAGGTATGTTTTAAATTATTTAATTGGGCCTAACTTATTGAAGGTAATCATGGCTATGAATTTCCATGTGTAGAAGACTGAAAATAGACTCATATTTCTCAACTTGTATGACAGTCAACTTGAAATGGATCAGAGACCAATATTAAACTGGAAACACTGAGGCAACAAATAACCCAATAAATAAATGGGCAATGGAACTGAGCAGTTTCTCAAACACAGAAGTATGAATAGCCAAGAAACAAATAATGCTTCATATCCCTAGCCATTAGGGAAATGCAAATCAAAACAACACTGAGATTCCATCTCACTCCAGTAAAAATGGTCAAAATTAACAAAATAAATAATAACAAATGTTTGTGAGGATGTGGAAAAAAGGAACCCTTTTACACTGCTGATGGGACTGTACATTATTTTAGTCATTTTGGAAATCAATTTGGAAGTACCGTAGAAAACCAAGAATAGAACTGCCGTATGACCCAGCTATATCACTCCTGGGAATATAACCAAAGGAAGATAAGTCATACCACAGGGACACCTGCACTTCCATATTTAATACAGTACTCTTCACAATCATGAGGGTATGATCACAAGGGTATGGAATCAAGCAAGATGTCAATCAGCAAAGGAGTGAATTAAAAAAATGTTGTATATATGTACAGTGGAATATTACTTAGCAATAAATAAGAATGAGATAATGTCATTTGCAGCAGAGTGGATGGAAGTGGAGAAATTATCTTAAGTGATCTAAGCCAGTCACAAATAGAGAAATACCATATGTTCTCATTCATATGTGGGAGCTAAATCTAACTTAAAGTAAGAAAAATAACAAAAAATAAACTATACATATATAGATGTATAAAAATGAACATTCATTCACATCTAAAATGGGAAAATATAAGGAAAGTTAGAAGGGGGAAAGGATCAGTGAATGGGAGCATAGATTAGGGAAGGGGAAAAGGGAGTGGAAATAAAGTAGAGGAAAAAAGAAAAAGGAAAATCTTAAAATACATAATGCGACTACATTAATACATGGGAA
This sequence comes from Pedetes capensis, assembly GCA_007922755.1. Taxonomy (NCBI): domain Eukaryota; kingdom Metazoa; phylum Chordata; class Mammalia; order Rodentia; family Pedetidae; genus Pedetes; species Pedetes capensis. The sequence continues at coordinate 34,348 of VMDO01011777.1, read as the reverse complement.
TATGGTTGTGTAAAACATGTAAGTTGATGAATGTGTCAGTAATGGTGACATAATAGTTGCATAATGGATATAGTACAAGTCTAACTATTCTGTACCCCACCAACATTTATAAAGAAAAAAAGAAATTAATTAAAGACCTAAGTAATGGAAGTATATGTGTTAATGTACTAGAAAACTTAATATTCTTAATATAGTAATATTACAAAACTTGATTTACAACTTCAACACAATAATTTATCAATATTCCAGCTGACTTGTTTAAAAAATTGATGTTAAGCTTAAAATTCCTTTGTGAATATTAGAGACCTGGAACAAGCCAAATGATCTTGAAAAAGAATACTTAAGTCTAAGGACTCACACTTTCACACTCAAGAGTATGTTGACTAGCTTGTTGTTGTTGTTGTTATTGTTAAGTGCCGTCCCGTCCTGCTGAGCTTCTGAGATCTGACGGGATCAGATGCCACAGGGCTATGGCTGTATACTGACTGGTATAAGGACAGAGATATAAATAATGGAATAAAATTGAGTACAGAAATTCATCTACACATTTTGAATAACTGATTTTTGACAAAAGTGCCAAGATAATTTAGCAGGTAAAATAACAGTCTTTGAACAAATGGTGATGGGGTAACTGGATATTTACATGGAAAGAATGACATCAGATGCCTATCTCACATCATACACAAGAAAAAACTCAAAAAATGGACCATAAACATAGGTGAAAAGGTTAAAACTTTAAAAATTCCGAGAAAGAAACATAGGGCTAAATCTTTGTGTCCTTGGATTAGACCATAATTTCTTAAACATGACACTAGAGCTGGGTGTGGTAGCGTACACCTATAATCCCAGCGGCTCAGGAGGCAGAGGTGGGAGGGCTGCAAGTTCGAGACCAGAGGCAGTCTACATAACTTAGTGAAACCCTGTCTCAAAAAGTAAAAAAGAAAAAAAAAGTGAGCTGAGGGTGCAGCTCAGTGGTCCAACACTTGCAAAGCATGCAAGCGTGAGGCACTGGGTTCAACACCCAGTACCGCAAAACAAAAACAAAAACAAAAACAAAAACGACACTAGAAGGATCAGCGACAAGAGGGGCAAAATAGATACACTGAATTTCATAAAGAAATTCCTTTTTAGATGACACCATCAAAAAATGAAAGGAAAGCCCATAGAAAGGGAGACTGTACTTAAAATTCCTGTATCTGAAAATGGGCTTGTATTACAGAATATATAAAGAACTGTTACAACTCGATATTAAAAGGACAATCTAGTTAAAATTGGATAAAGGATTTACATAGACATTTTCCCAAAGAAGGTACACAAATAACTAATAAACATGTGACAACATGATTATCATTACTAGTCATTAAGGAAGTGAAAATCAAAACCACAATGATATACCACTTTATACATATTTTGATGGCTAGTATAATAAAAGTCAGATAATAACAAATGTTGGATACAGATTCAGAGAAAGTGTAATTCTCATGTACTCCTAGTGGGAATGTAAAATGATACAGCCACTTTGTAAAATAGTCTAGCAGTTTCTAGAAAGATTAAATATGTGTTACTTTATATTATTGTTCCACTCAAGTATATACCCATGAGAAATGAAAACATATGTCTACACAAGAATTGGTATATGGATGTTCATAGCACCATATGACGCGACAACACTTAACAACAATAACAACAAAGTGGAAACAACTCAAGTGTCTACTAACTGATAAATGGATATGTAAAATATAATCCATTGATAAATGAAATATTATTTTGTAATACAAAGGAATGAAATGCTGATATATGATACATTAAGGTGGACTTTGGAAACATTATGTTAAGTGAAAGAAGCCAGAAACAGATGAATCCATATAGTAGAATTCTACTGTATGAAATGCCCAGAATTGTCAAATCTATGGAGGCACAAAATAGATTACTGGTTTCCTGGGGCAATGAGAGAGGGGTGGAGAATATCACAAATGAATATGTGTTTCTTTTTGGAGTGAGGAAATTTTTCTAAGGTTATATTGTGGTGATGGTGTGCAATTCCATGAATATATTTTACTATGGTTTGGATAACTCTTCTTCAAAGGCTGATATGTTAAAGCTTTTATCCCGAGGGTGACACTATTGGGAAGTGATGAGACCTTTAGGAGGTGAGGCCTTAGGTCTTTAAGTCATTGAAGATGTACCCATGAAGGGGACTAAATACCATAGTCTCTTACTTTTTGCTCCTGGCTCATGGATTTGCCCCACCATTGCCATCTGGCATGCCCACCAGATGCCCAAGGTGATGGGCTCTCAAGATCTCTATCTGGAACTTCCAGAACCATTTGACAAGATAAACGTTTTTGCTTCATGAGTTATTTATCTCACACATGTCATTACAGTTGCAGAAAAATGATAGCATTAGAGACCCATACACCCACATACATACAAACACAGACACAAAAACATATCATGCCAACCCAACTAAAAGTATTTTCAGACTGAATTTTGCATGAAGGTTGCTGGTTTGTAACTCTTGTTGGGTATGGAAAGAAGAAACAAACAAATGCTCTTGCAGTTAAATCGCCTTTAAAAGGAGAGATAAGACATAAATAATTATGACAAAAGAGGGAATTTTGAAAGTAGGAAGCTCTGGTTACCTGATCACAGGGAAAATGTGAAGGTGGTGGTCTTGAAGAATTATCCTGTTTCAAGAAAAACATAAGAGTAGGATATTTATAACCACGTACAGCACCAAAAAAATATTTGAACAGTGTTAAGATCTTAGAGGTGTACTCTAAATTTATATTTTTCCCCCAAATGTTAAACAATAGAGTATGAAGATCAATATTTTCTCAAAACCAAATCAAATTTCCAATATCACTATAATAGAATGAAGTTGCAAAATATAAGAATAAGTTTTAATTAAAATTGTTTAATATTATGATTACTTAAATTTTAAGGAATCAAAATTTAAAAGTTGGGCATTGTGAATTCTGAATAATAGATTCTCTGACTTTTCAGCTACTAGATCACCTCTTGTCACTCTGGGTACATGTATGAAATACTAAATGCATGTTTTCTTTACTATGGAATATTTCATAAAATCAATATGTTTTTGTATCCAACACAATGCAGATCAGGAAAAATGTTTTTTAGTTATATTTTCCATAAAATGAACTTAAGGTGCATTTTAAAAGAGGTTTGATCTTCAACATAGCAGTAGTGGCTTTTCAACCTACCCTGAGAACTGTAGCTTATCCATTCTCTAGTCCTTCAGGTTGAAATCATTATCTAAATGCTTCCCGATTTTATCCCTTAATCCTTCCAGATCTCTACTTCTCATCTCCTAGCAGGATACCTCTTAATTTCTACATTACATTACTTATTTTCATATTTCTTATAGTGATTATCTTTTATGATCCAACGCAAACTGACACAGCTTTATACTAATCTCTTTTAGTTAACCCTGTATTATTATTTATGTTATTATACCCATTTCCAATGTCCAAAAGAATGTGGTTTCTAAAATCATCTAGTAATGCACTCTTTTCTGATATTCATTTAAATGTCAACATATTTTTCACTTAACTAGTGGAAGTTTCTTAACATTTTTTGACCAGTTTGTCAGCTCTTCCTAATATTCATTATTTCTACAATTAATTCTAACAATAATAATAAATTGTACTTCAATTAAGGGATAGATTTTCACATGTAAAGCATATTTTTCTTCAGGTTCCATGTAGAATACTTTTATCTGTATTTGAATATAAATTTTCAGAGCTTGACAATAAATCTGAATGGCACATCTTATTTATATTACATTATACTGATTAGATATGTTGGTAACTTATCAATTACTTGTCATTGATTATGCACCACTTCAGAGGTAATAGTCCTTTATCTCTATGATACTCCAAATTCCAAGGCTGATACTAAGGTCAAAGAAAAGACTTTGATGGAATTCTGGACAGAAGTTGAACATTAGCATCATGAGAATGCTGTGCACAGAGGAGAACCCAGGAAATATTCACTTTCCATCAAGTTGAGGATATTGTTTATGACTCACAAAAAGCAGGTGCAATCTCAAAAATATAGAGTATGTATCAGCAAGTATAAAAATTGTAAAAAATAGCCTGACTTTTTCAATCCTTGCCTTGTTTAAAGAAGCCTTGTTTTAGTTTCTCACTGAGGTTCATTCAAAGGGGCTGCTTGCAAAATTTTATTATTGGTTTAGTATTTTGTACCAATTAGAAGAGGGCTGGGATTTACCTCAGTTGGTAGAGCGCCGCTCTGCAGTCTCTGAGGTCCCAAGTTCGATTCCCAGCACTGCAAAAATGGGAGAAGGATCTGGCAATCCACTCCCAAAGCAATCCTGAAACAATCAGCCATTGAAAACCCTATAAGGGTCCGCCTATGAGTCGGACACGACTCAATGGCACTAACAACAACAACAACAACAACAACTAATTAGAAGAGTAAGAAATAATAAGTCATTTCATATAAAAATAGGCACATTAAAAAAATGAAACATCTCAGAGTTTGGAGGACACTTGATGGTAAGTGGGAAGTTACTTTGCATTAGTGAAATATATTTTCATTTATTGTTATTGTTGTTGTTAGGTGCTGTTGAGTTGGTGCTGGGAATCGAACTCGGGACCTCAGACACTGCAGCACAGTGCTCTACCAACTGAGCTAAATCCCCACCACCTTTCATTGATAAGATACCTGAAATGATTTGTTATTTTCAGTTTCTGAAGAATCTCTATGAAATTGTTCCTCACATATGTAGGGAATTGCATTATAATCTTTTGGCAACATAACTGTTGTCTGGAACATGTTTTATCACATTGTAGTGAAACTTGAGAAATAAAAGTTGTCTTGTTAGAAGCGTATTAGCATGCATATGGAAATATATCAAAATTGTAAGGGTTTTTTTCCAAACATTAAGAGAAAAAATTATCAATCTTAGGATTTCCAGGATGTATACAAAATAACAAGAATAACATTCTTTGACTTTGGTCTGTTGCTAATGGACCTAAAAGGTGACAATTGATATGCTCAGTAATAGGACAAAAATCAACATGATTATTTATGGAAATGTTCTCCCCCCGGCATTCTGGGGCCAACAAGCCCTCCTGCCAAGATTGTTTTCATCAAGTACCTAAGTGCTAAGGAAAAACTGTACAGACACATTAATCAAAAGAAAAATTTTAAAGAGTTAGTTTTTGAGGTTTATTGTCATTGTTCCTAGTGAATTGATCATCTTAATTAGATATATTTGGAATTGATCCAAATTCTTATTTGGGAATTGAATTGTTTTAGTGATTAAACAAAGTAACTAAGGTCACCACCCTATTCAGTAAGATATTTTGGGGCATGTAATTAATTATAATCTCATTGTAAATCCTTTTGATATAAAGATTAATGTGTGTTCTTTATTTTAATTATGCTATTCAATTTTTAAATTAAAATTAAAGCAAGCAGTAGATCACTGAAGAACTTCTTCAAGATGTTGGTGCTTACTCATTTAGAAAACCTATTTTATTCTTTGGATGCCTGCAGCCATAGCCCTGTGGAATCCGATCCCGTCAGATCTTGGAAGCTAAGCAGGGTCGGGCCTGGTTAGTACCTGGGTGGGAGACCGACTGGGAACACCAGGTGCTGTAGGCTTGGGAGAAGGACCTGGCAACCCCCTCCCAAAAATCAATCTGCCATTGAAAACCCTATGAACAGCAGAGAAGCACTGATAATAGTGTTTCCCCTGTTGTACAGAGGGTCGCTATGAGTTGGATACCGACTCCACGGCACCTAACAACAACAACAATTTTATTCTCTGGTCAAAGTGGTGGGCTTGACCTAAATAGCATTTGTTCTGTTGTACGGGGAAGATTCTCAGGCATTATATATTTTGTCACAATTCTTTTAGATTATAAATGCTGATTCTATTTCAAGTTTAAAATAAGTTAAATCTCTCTAGGTTATTTTCCAAGCACTTGTGAATTGTTTATCCATTTTCTTGGTCATACTTTTTCTTTATAGACACACATGCACATTCATGCACAGGTATACAAATTATTTTTTTTTAAATAAAGCTATCTTAACAAGCATGTTTTACTTCATTATTCCTCAGACTCAAAGTAAGTTGTCATATGAGCTTTTTCATGATATTTCAAGTCAACTGAAATGAATGAGTTTACATATTTTCTAACAGAGTTATTATCCTATATAAGTACCATCTTATATCTTTTATTCAGGGAGATTTTCTCCCTAAACAGCCTGGGGATAATATTAAAAATTAGAGTTATAAATTAGGACAGTATGTTGTTTTGTTACATTTGAGTCTTATAGATTTTAATGTTTTATGCATTTATAAATATAGAAATCTTATAAGTAAACAACACTACTAAATTAACATTTTCATGCACAGAGTAAATAAAAAAGTGCCATATAAGAAAACTATCTATTTATTCTTACAAATAGAAATCACATTGGTAAAATGAAAATGAGATTTTGTTTTCTGAAGCACATGATACTACATCAAACCTGCTATTAATAATGCTAAAGGTTTTTCAGTATCATGTAGTGATCCAGTTAGTCTCTAGGACTGCCTCATATGGAGAGCAAGTTGTTCTAATGATGAACCAAGTGGTTGAATGACCATAAAAATCACCCGTCCACCACTCAGTGGCTGGGCTGTTTGTTTTCCACTAGTAGAATAAAGGGGAACACACACACAAAGGAACACCAGATACAAAGTTAACGCATGCGGAAGAGGTGCCAAACTACTGACTAGGAGACTAAAGTTATACGTGGCTGTTATTTGAGCTTCAGAGCCCATAGTACTAGTGTTGAATTTTAGGATGGGGCAAGGTCAGGCCAGAAGAACTTTGAGGCATAGGAAGCTGCAGGAGCTTCTGATGCTGACCTTTCTGATTTTACCCTACACTACCCTGAGGTCACAGCAAAACTGTGACTTTCTCTTGCTTCTACACTCAAAGTTCAACACTGTTTTTCTGTTTCTTTCAAGGAGCCCGAATCTAACTGAAAGGCATAAATTAAGTTAATGAAATATAAACTGTTGCAGAGACAATAGCAATTTGTTAGGTGATTCATTAAAGGTGAATTCTAAACATGAATGTTTTCAATGAAGAAGACAGAACAACTTCAGGACTCCTGTCAACCGTTTAATCAGCTCTCTAAAGTCCAGTGATAGTCTCCTATTGATGAGGCCTGAGAAGTTTTTCCCACCTGATGGGGATTTGGAGGACTTGTACACTTGCTTTGTAACTTTTCTATGTTAGAGCTCTTGGGCTATATACATTCAAACATATAATGAGTGTATACAAATATTGATTATGTGAAATAAACCCCCATTCTTATGACACTATGAGAGCTCCCCCCTGTGTCTGTCAGCGTGCTGTGCTTTGGGGGCTTGTATATTGCTGTGATGCTGAAAGCTACGCCACCATGATTTCAGATACCAGCAGGGACACCATGGGAGACAGGTTTCAGCTGAATTTTCAGACTAAAGCAGACTAGGGAGAAGGACCTGGCAGCACACTCCCAAAACAATTAGCCATTGAAAACCCCATGAATAGCAGAGAAGCACTGTCAAATATAGTGCTGGAAAATGAGGCACCCACCTCAGGTAGGAACTAGATCTCAAACTTTCTGTTAATAATAAGAGCTCTGAATTCAGTTTATAATATATTTCGTCAATCTTAAATCTTCTCTTTCAGTGTTATATCAAAAGTAAAACTGAAGTGAAAAAGATGTAAATATATGAAAATATAATTTTTAATGTATATTGTTCTAGAAAGTAAATGTCTTTGTGAGTGGATTGTGTCTTTTGAAGTCAAAAGAAACTTTTAATTTCCATGGAGATTAAAAGAAATATTTACCATAGCCTTTTTAATTGGGTTAAATTCTCCAATTGCTGCTATCCATACAAGGTTTGAAACCTTAAATAAGATATTAAACCAAATGGCTTAACGTCTTGTTTCTAAACCAATTATCCACTTATCTAATGCTGTGACCTTGTCATTATACACAAAGGTTTCCACAATGTTCAAGAAGGTCTCAGTTTTAATGAGAACTTGAGATGAAAGGGGTGTCATACTCACCACAAAGATGTTTTCTCTGGTTACTAGTGTTCTGAAGTTATGTGAGGGTAATTGGGGTCCCGAACGTGGCCCAAAGAAATCTATTTTGCCAATTATCTAGTTACCCAACTAATCTGAAGTCTTGTTCCCTAGTGAAAACTAAATTGTTTGCTTCTATATAGTCTTGAGACAGTTCAAACCAATCAGAGAACATCACCAATTTCCTCAGCTAGGATCCTTCCTTTTTCACCAAGGCAAGATCATTTCTGCTAATACCACTTACATCAGAAATTGCCTAATGCAGCATAGAGTTTTCTACGGTATGGTTCAGATCTCTTCTTGAACTGTTTGATTGATTATCAATTTAGTTGATAATCAGCCAATGTGAAAGTGGGATCATGAACCCTGAGATCCTATGATTTTAACTTATATAAGCCAGTGAGTTGAGGCATTGAGTCTCAATTTACTTTGGTCTAAAATCTATCAGTTTGATTATTTTCTACTACCTCAATTAATTATAAGGATAAAACATGATGTATCAAGCCTTTTCTTAATCCTGGGGTTTTTGTAAAACATTTTTACTAGGGAAGGAAACAATAAACCCCATTTTTTCCCTCATCCATCTACCCATCCATCCATCCATATACACTTGCATATTTATATCAACAGCCAGTTGGATAGGGTTCTTTTCCTGGACCTAGATAGCAACCATGGATAGGCAAGGAAGAGCCCTTCAAATGTTGTCCTTAGGCAGTTGCTGTGCCTCTTGGCATTTGACAGTAGGGAGTGGTGGCAGTAGATATGTAGATATGGCAGCAGCAGCAAATGGCATTCTCTGGTTTTACTGCTCTTAGGTGGGCTCAGGAGATTGGGAGTCCTTGGCCTGTAAGTGTTACAGCTCTTACATAGGTTGAGAAGATGGGAATCCTCACTCTTAAAAATAGCTAGTGTTGCAGTTTCTAGGCAGGCATAGGTATCGGGATCCTTATCCCTGACAGTGGTCAGTATTACAGCTTCCAAACTCAGGGTCCCTGAAACCCTTATCCCTAAAGACTTGACAACTCTCTGGAACTCTACCAGAGATCAGGGCTTATAGTTTCTCTTTCTGGTGCTTTACAGCCTTCTGTCCTTTTTTAGCTTCAACTCTTCATCCCTCTCACCTTCTCTTTGCTTCCATTGGCCCTCTTCTTCCTGCCATGTTGCTCTCCTGGAAATGTTTGGCTGCCTCTTAGTCCTATGGCTGCTATCATTGTTACTGCCATTTGGAAGATAGCTATTGCTGCCCTTCTGCTAGTGCCCCTATTTGTGCTGTTGACCACTGCCTGTTTTGCAACTCAGTGCCTTGCCAGTCAATTAATAGAGTTGCTCTTTCAAGGTCTCAGTTCTTATGGTTACTGTCAGAAGTATGTGTTCCTTGGCTTCACTGGAGATGTCTTCTAAGCTGGGTGTGTGTGAGGGAAGTGAGGTGGCATTCTTTTTTGTGGGTAGTGGAAATGGCTCCCATGTGCTAGCTCCAGTTGGAGTAGTCCCTCGACCCACTGCCAGCAATTGGGACTACAAGGTGTGGGATTACCAAACTGCTTCTTGTGAGACAGTGAGAACCCTCTGGCTCCTAGGCATTAGATCCAATGAGAATGGTCCCAAATGCCACTCTCAGTGATTGGGCCTGCAGTGAGTGTCACTACTGCCCTGTTTCTTGTCAGGCAGTGGAGACTCTCTGGGTCCTGTGTGGTAGCTGTTTTGGCAATTGGGATTGCAGCCTGCTCACTCTGGCGAGTTTAATAGCCTTCTTATGTAGACAGAGAAGGGGAGTTTGCACTAATCACAGTGATTCTGTCATGCAAATAAAGGTTTGTGTGTACACCAATCACAACATTGCTCCTTTTGCCCCACTTACAACAGTCCCTCTTCTAGGTCACCAGGAGAAGTGCTCCCCCTCTGGCCTGGATGGAAATGGTTGTAGGTAAAGTTCAGTGAGAGTTATTTGAAGTAGTTGTGTCTGGGGCCACATCCCAAGAGCTGTAGCAAATAGTTGTGGTTGGCTGTGGTTTCTCAAGGTACCTGTGAACTGTTTTCAATGGCAGGCACTGGTGTGAAGGTGGCCAATATTTCTTTTGCTCAAAACATCCAAAGCCACAAGGGAGATGCCTGTAGCAACCAATTAGGGAATCAGACTACCCCATCTCCTGGCATCTGTGTTTCCTTGCAGAAAGTAAGTAGCAGAAAGAATACTCAGAGTAAAAATACCCCTCATATCATTAACATTAGTGTTGATTTTAATAGTGTATTAACAATACTATACACACAGCAACCCAAGGAGAGGTGAGCTCCCAATCTATGTCAATTTCATGATACAAAGCATTATGATGGGTATACATGCTCTGTAACATGGTCTGGAAATGTGATGGTGAATAAGACAAGTACCTACTCTCAAGATGCTTATGGTCTATAATTAGGTAATATTTGAGTAGTAGGCATTATTTGATTTCTTTCCTAGCTTTTAGATGTCACTTTCTTTTTCTTGATACTGGTTTGGAATATTATGATGTCTGGGAGAGATGATGTTGAACTAACCACCACATTCAGCCTGATTTCATTGTTAGCCTGAAAGCTAAGCTGGTTCAATCAAACTGGATCTTTGGACTTTTGCTTGGAATCCAACTAATGCTGCTGTCTTTCCAATTATCCTCTATGAAAGACAGACTTACATCCCACAAAAATGGATTGGAAACACAAGTGATATCTAGCTAATAAATGGAACAGACCTCCTAGTGTATTTAGTCACCCAATAAAATACACATTAGCCATTCTGGAACGTACTTTATTGACTTTGTTAAAACACAAGGGGGTGGAATTTATGTTGTTTATTGGGTTTAAAAAGAACCCTGAGTTAGAAAAAGGACAAAATTTCCATATTCATTCTTATTAATAAAGCAAGAAATTATTTTACTAAGAAATTGGGGGAAGAATTTGATATAAAATCACTGATTAATGTAGGAGAGGAATTTGTAACTTGAAGAATTATGAGAAAGATTTAGTAAGAACAAAACTTCCCTTAGTCCAGTTGAGAGCTTTATCTACCTGGGAACAAAGCCAGAAACAGGAGATGTAGAGGCAAAAGATCTAAGAAGTATGGAATAGGTAGTTGAGTAGGTAAGTAAGAACTATAAGACAATGCAGAGGATACTTAAAATTAAAAGTCCTTTCATGATTTTTCTTTTCAAGAGTAGTTCCCCTAATACTATTAGTTTTGATGACACTTACTGCTTTTCAGAGGTAGAGTTACAACTTCATTTTACCAAATTGTTTCTCTTGCTAGAACACAGGAGTTGGAATTAAAATCATTTTTTTTTGGTAGAAACTGACACAACTTACCACATATTGGTAAGCCCTTTTTGGGGGGGGGGTAGGGGACACCCTGAGCAACACTGATCGCTTATTGTGAGGGAGGATATATGTGGAAGCCCAGGACTGGATTTGAATAATTCATTTATATCCATTAAGATACTTGGACTGTGTCTGTAATAGACATTGGGCATATGGGATTGTACTCATCTATGGATGGGATCTTGCTGGAAAAATTTATCAGTAGATAGAAAAAAATGCTAGTAACTATCAGATAGAACTATAAGGCCAGACTCTCTGTGCTTGGTATATTGGTAGAGTTAAAAATTATGAGAGGACAGAGGGTCTCAAACTATCTGTGAGAAAGGTCTAGGTCTCTGATTTTTTAAAAAATTATGTCCATGTGCCTAGTATCTCTTGGACAGATACTTTTGTAAACTACAACGCAAATTAATTACTTGAAACTTTATATAAAAAGTCTGATTTTTTAAAATTGGATTCAGGATTCATAAAATACTCTGTGAACCTGCTATAGAAATTTCTAGATGTTAGCACTAATTGTGGACTGGAACATTTTAGGAGAGTACTTTGGTAAGATTATCTTCTAACTCTTAGGTGTAAATTAAATATTTTAACAACAAGATAAAATAGTCCCAACAGGTGATATTACCCTGAGAAAGCCTCAAAGAAATGTGTTATGGTTTGAATATAAAATGGCCTCCTCAGGTTCATGTTTGAATGGTTGGTCATTAGCTGGTAGTGCTATTTTGAAAGGCTATGGAACATTTAGAAGGTGGGGCCTAGTTGGCAGAAATAAGTCACTGGGGTGGGCCTGTGAAGATTTTACCTGAGCCATGGTTCTGATTGGTATCTCACTGTTGCTGTCTGTTGGGATGTGAAGGGCCTCCTCCACAAATTCTTGACACCATGGACTAAGTTCCTCAGCCATGTTTTTCCTGCCCCTATTGGCAAAACCCTTGAAACCATGAGTGAAAGATAAACCTCTCCTTCCTTAAGTTATTTCTCTCAGAAAGTTGGCTCACAATCATGAAAAACTCATACAAAATTATTTTTTCACATCTTAGATCTGGGGCTATATGCCTTCTTGAGAAAAATGGAATATGGCATGAAGAAAAGAACATTAATTCAAGAACTACTGGGTAGCAATGGCTAAGGAAAGAATATCTATATGTCTATCGTTTTTAAGGTAATACAAGAGACGATGATAGCTTCACTTTTTACTTTTGAAATAATTTAAGGAAAGAAATATTATGATATAAATAAGCTGAGACAAAATAATATAAAACCTGAATATCTCTTAAGGCTACCTTGAATAGAAAATGAGAGGGCCTTGATTGGTGCTGTGGTTTGGATGTATCGGAAGTTTAGTCCCAAATGTGGTGGAATGAAGAGATAGTGGAACCTCTAAGTGGGGTCTGTTGTTATTGCTAGGTGCCATGGAGTTGGTGTCCAACTCATAGCAACTTTACCTAAAACAGGCGAAACATCAGGGCTTCTGTGCTATTCATAGGGCTTTCAATGGTGGATTGATTTTAGGAGTAGGTTGCCAGGTCCTTCTCCCAAACTTACAGTATCTGGTTTTCCCAGACGGTCTCCTATCCAAGTACTAACCAGGCCTGACCCTACTTAGCTTCCAAGATCTGAGGGGATTGGATACCACAGTGATATGGCTTCAGGCCTAAGTGGGGTCTAGTGGTAAGTAATTACATTATGAGGGGCTTTTCCTTCAGAAAATATTGATGCTGGTCTCACAGCATGAATTAGTTCTCATGAGAGGGAATTGTTATAAAAGAGCATTCTTTGCTCCCCAATCCCTTTGGGATTCCTGTCTCACCATGTGATCATACCCTCTTGCCTTCTCTTCATGCCATGTTTCTATCCATCATGTTGTAACCAAGCTAAGGAATGCCCTACCAGAGACCAAATGGATGGGACTACTTGATCTTCGACTTTCAGACTCTAAACTGTAAGATAAATGTTGTTGTTGTTGATGTTAGATGCTGTCGAGTCAATATCTGACTCATAGTGACCCTCATAGGGTTTTCAATGGCTGACTGTTTCTCGGGATTGCCTTGGGAGTGGATTGCCACATCCTTCTCCCATTTTTGTGGTGCTGGGAATTGAACTCGGGACCTCAGAGACCGCAGCGCAGTGCTCTACCAGTTGAGCTAAATCCCAGCCCATAAGATAAATAGACCTCTTTTATTTTTACTAATTTATTTTGTATAGCAACAGAAAGTGGACTAATTCAGTTGGTAAAACTGGTTGGTAAAAATATACACATTTAAATATTTTGCTTATAAAAAGTGTCAGCCAATTATTTGAGAGCTTGAAAGGATAAATGAATTATTCCTGATGTTTGGCCACAAATTTCTCTATAATACTGGATTGAGAGTAGGAATGGTTAGTAGTTAATATTGGAGCAGAAGATGTCACACAGGCTAAATCATGACGGATTTTCATTCTACATTGAGGAGCTTGGCTTTCATACTTTAGAAAATGCAGAATAATACAATAATTTCATGATTTGATTATGTTGCTTATTTTTGTTTGTTTTAAATTTTGTTAATTTTTTGTTCCATATGAGAGAAAAACATGCAATATTTGTCTTTCTGAGTTTGCTTATTTTGTGTGGTGTGATAATTTCCAGTTCCATCTATTTTCCTACAAACATGATTTTCTTCTTAATGGCTGAATAAGACTCTATTGTGTATGTATGCCACATTTTCTTTATCCATTTAGAATGTATAAGTAGAACTATTAGGGAGTAGGAAGAGGGCCATTAGGAGGATAGGGAGGATAAGTGTGGGTGTTTCAGGGTGCATATGATCAAAGTACCTTATATACATGTATGAAAAGGTAGTGATGAGCTCACTATTTGTATAATTAATATATATTAATAAATAACCCCTTCTACCACCAAATTTTCTTGGTTAAATTATGCATTGAGGAAGGGATAGGAGATGCCCAAAAGTACTGGAACAGGGAGTTTAGATAGCTGGTGTTAAAACAAAGACAAAAGATTGCAGACCTGAACTAAAAACAGTAACATTCAGATAGGAGAGAGGGAGAGAGAGGACAGTTCTAGACTTCTCATATAGTATTATCATGTACTTATTGGTGAGTGATTGAAGAGGATGGTTAAAGACAGAATCCACACCAATTTCTAGTTTTCTTTCTTGGTCAGATGTGACTGGTGAGGTGCATTTCATACAAAAAAAAAGGAGCTCAGGAAAAAGCAAAAGGAATAGATGAGGAGAGGAGGGATTATTTTAATTTTGGCCATGTTGAATTTGAGGTTATTGTGGATCCTGGAGTTAATTATGAAAATTTGGCAAGGGGATGCTATTGTTTGGCTTTTAGAGCACGATAACTGGGAAAAATCATAATTATATAAACATTTTAGCAAACTTATTGAAACATTTTTGTATAAAAACTGCAAAGATATAAAACAGATTCACTGTTTATTTTGTGAAGCCTGTGTATAATAATCATGTTTCAAAATCAGAAGGAATTAGGGGGTTGCCTGGGAAAATATTAATGTCAGGTTCAACTAATATTTACAGTGTTTGAAGGGAAAGAAAAAGGTTTACATCTATCAAACTTTATCTGAAGTTTTGATATCAGAATTAAAGACATGCAACCAGTATTTATTAACTATGATCAATTCTGTCTCTTTTAAATTTGTACTCTCTGTATTTAAGGGACAATTGGAAAAGTGAATAATCTTTAAAATTTAACAAAAATGACTATTTGTGTAGTGCATATAAGATTTGTAATGACTTCTAGAGAAATTAAGATCATGTAAGGCAGTGGTCCTCAACATTTATGGGACCAGGGATCCGTTTTGTGGAAGACGACTTTTTCCTCAGACTGATGAGGGTGCGGGATGCAGATCTAATGGGAGGAGGAGCTCAGGTGGTAATGCCATGTAAAGTTGAGTAGCTACAAGTACAGTTGTAAATGCAGACAGTACTAGTCCATGGCCCATTGATTGGGAACCCCTGATCTAAGGTATGTCGAATAATCTAAAAGGGAGAATTCCAGACTTAACCTGGATTGTCACTTACTGGCCTGAGATTTTCACTATTTATACCTACTTTTATTTGTTCATCCACCAAGCGTGAATCAAACTAGTACTATATGCCAGGTCCTAAGAAAACCAAGGTGAATCAGGTATTGTGGGTTAAATAAGGGGGAGAAGATAGAGCATGCCATTTTAATTCACTATGATGAATGTAATAAGAGTAGTTATAGTATAGCTGTGGAAAGAGGGCTCAAGAGGGCATTCTAAGAAGAAGGCCAAGAATAAACTTGGAAGGATTTTATGCTCTAGCTAGAAACAGAAAAGAAACATAGAGAACCATATTTTGTTCTTCAGATACAATTACAAAAAGTCCAGAATAGTTTTATGCTTTTAGTATGGTCATGGTAAGCAGTTCATTACTGAGGTCATGTGATGGTTAATTTTATGTGTCAACTTGATTGGGCTACAGGGTACCATAATATGTGGTGAAACTATTCTGGGTGTGTCCATGAGGGTGTTCTCTGATGAGATTAACATTTTAAAAAGTAGACTGAGTAAAGCAGATTGCCCTCCCTAATATGGGTGGGCCTCATCTGATCAGTGGAAAGCAAGAATAGAACAAAAAGACTAAACCTCTTCTCAGCAAAAGAGATTTCTTCCTGTTGGGGGGCCTTCTAATCAGTTCATCAGCATTTTTCTTGCCTTTGTATTTGAACTGAATGTCTGGTTGTCTTGGGTCTCTAACCTGACATCTTTGGTTCTCTAACCTGAGTGAAATTTCACCATTGAGTATCCTCATTCTCAGACATTTGGACTCAAACCAGAACTAATCTATGGGTTGTCTTGAGTCTTCAGGTTGCTGACTCACCTGCAGATCTTAGGAATTGCCAGCCTCCATAAACATGAACCAACTCCCCTCCCCTCTCTCCACATATGTGATGTGTGTCTTTGTGCAAGTGGGTGCATACACACGTACTTATATACTTTAGGTTGTGTCTCACTGGAGAACTCTGGCTACTCCAGGACACTTAAGAAAAACATCAGGATTGGCCTTGAAAGTACTGTGCTTCTGAAAAAACAAACAGAAAAATGATATAATTACAATTTAGAGAAAACTTGGAAAGCTCAAGAAACCCAATTCTGGATTTAGGAATGATGGATTATGATTAAAATTTGAGAATATCAATTTACCATTCTGAAAAGAAGTGATTCCATTTTATTTGTACAAAATTAGTGGCTAATATTTAACTCTTGCTATTACTAAAATTTCACCACTTAAAAAATGAATTGAGCAGTAAAGGAAGTATAAATCACCATTGTTTGAATGGGAACATTGGACATATTGGAAACATACTGGTTGGATAGAATTTTGATGTTTGGAACCCAAGGTAACAGGTAGTTGGCCTGGTTTAGGGGCCAATGAAAAGAATTAAATATGAGTGAAGGAAGAAGGAGGTATACATTTTAAATCAGGTCATACTAGTCACTGATTGAATCATCACATTTAGGTGAACAGAACTCCAACTTCCTCTAATTTAAGGCATGAATTTACAAAACAAGAATTTTTATCTATTTTCCAATAACCTAAGAAACTATTAGCAATATTTGTGCAAAGATGGCACGGTTTGGATAATTGTTCCCCAAAGGCCTATGTGTTGGAGGCTTGGTCCTCAGCCCCTGACACTATTGGGAGGTGGTGGAAACTTTAGATGGTGGGTCCCAATATTAGATCTTAGTTCACTGGGAGAGAGAGGTTAGAATCTAGGAGGACTGTGGGACACCAGTCTCTTTCTCTCTTTTGCATCCACTGCCATGGGATAAAAAGTTTTGGTATGTGCTGCTACCATGAGATGATGCTTCATTATAGGCCCAAAGGCAATGGGGCCAACCAATTATGGATGATAACCTCAAAAACTGTGAGCCAAATAAACCTTTCCTCCTTTTAAGCTCATTATCTCAGGCTTTTTTTTTTTTTTTTTTCCGTAATGGAAAGCTTACTGATTCAGATGTGAATGAAAGCAGGGACAGGTTGAAATGACTTAAATAGCTATAAAATTGTTGAATAAATATGAAATATTATATAGCCATTAAAATGCAATTGAGGTGATGCTAAACCTATCTACTTATGAAGTTGGCTCATGAATTGTACCCGTTTTCCAGTTTGGAAGGACCTGTCTTTGTGAAAACACTTAGGGAAGGTGAGAACCTTGAGGCATGAGTGGAAGGAATTGAAGAATCAAAAGACTTATCTGCTTTGCACAATAATGTGGGAGCAAAGGAGGTGAAGGGAGTGGGAGGAGAGAAGGTCCACTGAGGGATCATGTGAAAGGGATTGCTTCTAGTTCAAATCCCCTGGTAGGGGTATTCTCAAAGGATCATTTGTATCATTCTTGATTTAAGTGTTGTTACTTTGGCAGAACCAAACCAAACCAAACCAAACCAAATTTTATTTATTTTTTTCTTTCCATTAATTTTTTGGGGGGGGGCAGCACTTACGGATTGAACCTAGGGACTTGCACATCCTTTGCAAGTGCTCTACCTCTGGGTTGCACCACAGCTTATCTTTTACTTTTTATTTTAAGACAGGGTCACACTAGGTTAGTGCAGGCTGCTTCTGGCCTCGAACTCTTGATCCTCCTGCCACAGCCTGAATTGCTGGGATTACAGCTGTGTGCCACTGAGCCCAACTCCATTAAATTCTTGGTAAATCTATTTTACTCTCAGATGCTTTGTGTAACATAGACCTTTGTGTGGAAATCAAAGAAGAGTCTGAATTTCATATCAAGTGACAAAGATACATAAAAGCCAGTCTACAGAGTGATTTGCTTAGGAGAACTATGGGGAGCTTGGAGGTTCATCCATAGAGTGTGGTTTTAGACTTTGAGCTAATGTTACTGAGAGCTGACTGGGAAAAGAGGCATTGGCTGACATTACCAGGTATGGATTTATTGTTGTTGTTGTTGTTAGGTGCCGTCGAGGGTATCCTACTCATAGCGACCCTCATAGGGTTTTTAATGGCTGACTGTTTTCAGGATTGCCTTGGGAGTGGATTGCCAGGCCCTTCTCCCATTTTTGCGGTGCTGGGAATTGAACTCAGGACCTCAGAGACTGTAGCGCAGCGCTCTACAAACTGAGCTAAATCCCAGCCTTATGGATTTATAGATTATTTCAAATTAAGCTGTTTGTACAAATTCAAGGCTACAACTCAAACATGTACACACAATTACGTGCACACACAAAGATCAAAATATTGTATGCTAATGTGTAAACAATGTTTCAGGGAGGTTGGATTCCATTTTCTTTATATTTTACTCTGTCTCTTGTATTTTTTACAATAAGTATTTCTTCTTTTTCAAATCAGAAAAAGATACTTATGTTTTGGGAGAAAAAGAGTTTTGCTTTTCTTTGATAACAAAATTTAATCATGTAGAGGGTGAGCTTTGCCAGCTTTTGCAAGAATAAAGCAATATAAAGCAGCTACCTTCTGCATTCTTTGTAAATTCTGCATGACATATGATATGCATTAAAATGGTATGTACACTTCAGGTTTTTTTAATTTTTTTGCTTTGTCTTAGGTAAATTATAGCCTTAGAAAGTTTTATGAAGTAGACTATATCATGCTCTTTCAAGCTATGCTTTTACTTATGGTGTCTGTGCTCTTTTTCCAGGATGTATTTCTCTATCCTTACCCCTCCGAAGGCACTTTGAGTATCGCTTCCTTCTTGACCAAGCCATATCCAGCTTGAGGAATACTTAGTTGCTTTATCTTTGTCCTCATGGTGCCTTATATGCATCCAAAAACAGGTGTTTATTACATTATTGTGTTCTTATTCCTACTTACAACTTTCTCTATTAGAAAATTTATTCAAATTTCCATATCACAATCTGTGGAAAGGTTATTGGTATGCCTAATATGTCTGTGAACTTTCAAGTTCAGTTCTGGTCCCAATTTCCTGCCCATGCAGAATTTGATGAGAGATCACCTCTGCCTCCTCATGTGTGCATTCCTGACTTATACAAGACAGAGTTGTGTTTTTATCTCCCCTCTGCCTCACACAGTGACTGGCACAGAACAATT
This sequence comes from Pedetes capensis, assembly GCA_007922755.1. NCBI lineage: Eukaryota > Metazoa > Chordata > Mammalia > Rodentia > Pedetidae > Pedetes > Pedetes capensis. The sequence continues at coordinate 14,790 of VMDO01011777.1, read as the reverse complement.
TTTCCATATGTGTTTCATGGACAATAAACAGTGGAGTCAAACACTTAGAATGTGGAGGGACAAGGCTGTACTATTGTCTGCAGTCATAGCACCCCGGCATCTGATCCTACTACTGTTGGAAGCTAAGCAGGATTGGCCTGGTTATTCCTTGGACAGTAGACCGCCTGGGAATACCATGTGCTACAGGCTAGGGAAAAGGACCTGGCAGCCCACTCCTGAAACAATCCACCATTGAAAATCCTATGAATATCAGAGAAGCACTGACAATGATGCCAGACCTGGCACAGTGTCAGGGACTGTTCTGTTCTGTTGTACACAGGGTTGCTATGAGCTGGACCCAACTCAGTGACATCTAACAACAACAAGGCTGGACCATAGCAAATATCTACAGGTAGATTTGGAGTGGGCTTTTAAATATAAGGAGTATAAACATATCAAGAGGAAAACATTAAGTATGGATACACTTGTGTTGTTGTTAGGTGCCATCAAATCGGTATCCAACTCATAGCAACCCTCATAGGGTTTTCAATGGCTGTTTTGGGATTGCCTTGGTAGTGGATTGCCAGGTCCTTCTCCCATTTTTGCGGTGCTGGGAATTGAACTTGGGACTTCAGAGACTGCAGCACAGTGCTCTTCCAACTGAGCTAAATCCTAGCCCATGGATACACTACTGGTGTTTTAAATAATTTGCACTTATTAAAAATGAGGATATGTGTTCTACTAATTCCTTCCAACACTGATATTTGAAAAAAAAAAAACAAAACAAAAGAAAAAGGATATTTTCTCCTTCTATCTCCCTAGTGTGAAATTTAGTTCGCAACACATTTGAGATTGTCCCATCTGTGTTAAGTTTAACATAAAAAATATTTGGGATCTGTTCTATATCCAACTGGAAGAGAAAACTGCTGTGTCCTTCTATACTCAGCTATCACTATTATGTTTTCTGTAATGCATTATACCATGTGTAACTAATATTTTAGAATTATAGAGAAGCATCTGCTTCTGTTTTAATGTCTTGATAAAAGTGTTGTAAATATTATAACTGTATGAGATTCCTTTCCTTAAAGGACCTGTTTAATTTCACCGGGAAACTACTTTAATTCTTAAATCCTTCGTCCAGATGCTGCCTCTTGCAGATGAAGCACATGCCTTTTATTCAGTTTCTTTGTTAATTAGGAGTGGAAGCTATGCATCTCTATATTTTCAAGAAGTGGTGTTAAAATTCCAAGATATATAAGGAGATAATGATACAACATTTATTCCTGTACCATAATATTAACCTTGTAGAACTTAGCATACATATTCATTTAATTATTTAAGCTTGGGAAGTATGCTTATAAGGTAGAAATGAGTGGTTAGGGACAGCAGAGAGTCCTGCTGACACAGCCTTGTGACTTTCTTCAAGGAGCCCTATCTTTTGGAGTCCACTATTCATGAGATTGCCTCCGGATGCCCTTTTCAGTCAGTGATAATCACTTTAAACAAGCTCATGTGGGCAGCTGGAGAATTGCCCTTTCTCCATTAAGGCATATATCCCAGTGGGAATAGGGAGCAGTTAAGGATACAGTAATAAACTCAAATTGGTTTATATTCAGTTTGTCACTTTTAGGGTTGGGAATGAGGGGTCAAAGGTTAATTTCATGTGGGTTTTCTTTTCCCCCCGGAAGAATTTTGAGGATTTTAGAGCTGAAAGTGGACCTAGATATTTTCTAGTTCAATAGACTTTATTTTGTGGGTAAATAAAATTTTATAAATGTTCAGTGTGTAACCCCAGGGAAAAACAGTGGCATCCTGCTGTTATGATCTATATAAGATTATTACAAACTACCAGTTCACTCTTTCTACAAAGGCCATTTTTATGCTCAAGTTTTTTATAAATTCTCAAGTTCACTTCTGACTCTAGCTTCCTACCTATACTGAATTAGATGTGAGATAATTTCATAAGTGTATTTTTGAATTACATAGGACTTAATTTTTTTCTTAAATTCTCTATAAATAGTATTTTGCCATACATTTCATCTTTCTTCTTTCCTTTGTCCTCTAATTTCTATTTAACTTAAAAGAATACTTTATTTCTTGTTTTTATCTTTCCCCTCAAATGGCTTTTTTATGAACAATGTTAGTTCCATTATACACCAGAAAGTGCCAACTCTATCTAATTTTTCACATATATCTGCTGATAGCCTCCAGCCGTAGCCCTGTGGCATCCGATCCTGTCAGAACTCTGAAGCTAAGCAGGGTCGGGCCTGGTTAGTACTTGGATGGGAGACTGTCTGGGAACACCAGATACTGCGGGCTTGGGAGAAGGACCCAGCAACCCACTCCCTCAAATCAATCTGCCATTGAAAACCCCATGAACAGCAGAGAAGCACTGACAATAGTGTTTTGTCTGTTGTACGTAGTGTCTCTATAAGTTGGACACTGACTGGATAGCACCTAACAACAACAACATCTGTTGATAACAATTAATATATTTTGGCCTATGTAACATTGATGTTGGCCTATGTTTGTGCTGAGTAAACCTGTACATTTTCATTTAAGGAGCACTTCTGTTAACACGTGGGCTGTTTTCCCCATTCTCCATCAGTGTTACCTGTCTGTTAGAAACCATTTCTGGTTAAATTTGACCTTCTGGTCTTGTGTGCCTTCCCATGAACAGCTGAATGTGGGTGAAGGAAAGTACTGGACCATGTTGAATGATTTCTCATGAATTCATGACTTTGTGTGCTCTGGGCACCACCTTCATTCACACTTCATTTCCCCCTCGTTTACTCTCCCAAAAAGATGGCTATTTCATCCCTTTCGTCTCTCTTCAAACTGCCAATATTTTCTCCCTTATTTCTCTCTTTGAGCTGGTGATTCTGCTTCCTCACTGAAAAAGTAGATGGAAGCTGCAGAGAACTTCTGCACATCTACTCCCAATGTACTATCCCACATGCTCCTGACCCATAAACTCTGACATCTCTTATTGCCATGGACGAATGCACTGTGTTGGCACTAAGCCCAGTATCTCTGTCTGTGCACAATTGTCTCTCCAGCACATAGTACTGTGTTTGGTGCATAGCAGCTATACAGTACTTATAAATGACTGACAATTCCACTCTTGTCTCAGTTGACATAGATGGAAGTGCTGTCTAAGGAATGAGAGGCCCAGCCTTAAGAGTGAGGCTTCCTTGCAACACCTGTGCTTTCATGCCTCCTTTCTGTGCTCCGCTTGGATGTAGCTGCCATATTCTGAATTATATGTGGTTCTAAGAAAAGTTCCAAATGCTGCCCTAGAAGATGAGGAGAGAATAGTTAACATGACAGTATCTCTGTTGTGAAATGTTTCCATGCTAGGGAAGTGAAGGATAACTTTTTTATTAAGAATTTAGTCAGTGAGATTCTTTGCATCTCCCCCCTAAGTTTGTTAATTAAAATATAAAATTAAATCATATAGACATTTTTTCCTCTCTACTTTTCCTTATTGCCTTTTCTTATAGTTTATTTATTTGTGCTGATGAATATTTTTACAATGCCTTTATTACCTGAATCCTAACCGCTGCAGCTGTTTTCCCACTGTACTTTATCCCTTGATGTGTAATTAAGCTGCCCATTTTCCTGTAATTAAAAAGGTTACAGAATTGATTATAATTATCACTCTCTGAAAAAAAACAGCAGGAATAAAATTACAGATGATAGTTTTCTTTAAACCAAATGTGTTTAATATATGTTTACTTCAAGCTGACTTTAGTACTTACAGCTTAGACCATATTACCCATATCTAGATTTTTCATGCAGAATTGCCAACTATCTGTTCAGCTAGATAGTTATTCTCTTTAATAATTCTAAAAAAGGGGGAACCTATCTTTATCTATCATATCCTCTCTCTCTCTCTTTCTCTCCCCCCACCCCAGCTTTCGAAATGTATCCTTATATAAACTGGGCTGGGCTTGAACTCTCAATTCTCCTGCCTCAGACTCCAAATGCTGGGATAACAGTCACCACACCTGGCTCTGACTTCCTTTCTTTAATCTGAATGATTTAATTTCTCTGAAACTTTCTTTTGAAGGCTTTTTCTCAGAGCTTTCTTTTTCTCATCACTTTGTTGTAAACAAAGCTGAAATATCAAAACATCACATACTATTATAAAGCAAAATTTTCCTTTGGTCAAGGTATATCAAGTAAATTACACCTCTCCATTTTTAATGTTGTTGTTGTTGTTGTTAGGTGCCATCGAGTTGGTATCCGACTCATAGCGACCCTCATAGGGTTTTCAATGGCAGATTGTTTCGGGATTGCCAGGTCCTTCCCCCATTTTTGTGGTGCTGGGAATTGAACTCGGGATCTCAGAGACTGCAGCGCAGCGCTCTACCAAATGAGCTAAATCCCAGCCCCCATTTTTAATAGTTTACTTAAATGAGTGAGAAAGGAGTTTTAGTCTAAAGTGGAACAGTCTGCCTGTATTAAATTCTTGCAGTTATGTGAGAAATATGGATTTAAACATATAAGTATAATCACCAGAGTAGACTTTAGAGTCAATATTTTGCTAAATTGTGAAGTAATAATTCTCTTAAACTTTCAGTCTTGGGGTAAAATAGTACATGCATAGGGAAAAGTATGTTGTTGTTACTAGGTGCCATCGAGTTGGGTCCAACTCTATCGATCCTATGTACAACAGGAAACACTCCCTGACACTGTGCCATGCCTGGGACTATTGTTAGTGTTTCTCTGCTATTCATATGGCTTTAAACAGATAATTATTTCAGGAGTGGTCTCCCAGGTCCTTCTCCTTTACCTGCAGCACCTGATATTCCAAGGTGGTCTCCCATCCAAGGACTAACCAGACTGATCCTGTTTAGCATCCAATATCAGACGGGACTGGATGCCAGGGTGGTATGGCTGCAGACAGGGAAAAGTATAGATTATCAGTATTTGACTGTGTGCTGAATCATGTGTTATAATCTATTAGAGGTCTTCACATGATGAAAGGATTAGGCTGGGCTTGATCAATTGGGATAGTAATCATACCACAGGTGCGAGTTTAGATCTAGATGAGGAACTAGGATTACCTGGGGAGAGGAGAGGAGAGGAGAGGGGAGGAAAGGAGAGGAGAAGACCACCTTTTAACACAGGAAAACTCCTGAGTGGAGACAAAGCATTCTGGCATGAATAAGCCATGTGAAGATATGTGGCATTTTGGATAATCACTTCTAGGAAGGGTGGGATTATTCTTAGGAAACAGAGATGTTTAGATGATTCCTCCAGAAACAACACCTTTTCTGATTGTTATAGGAAAAAAATGGTGTTTTCAGAGATCCAAGCCTTTGACAAAATTTTTATGTTTATTTTGTTCATTTGTAGCCTTTTTTTCAGGCTATCTGCACTCAGTTTTTAATAGATGTGGTCTAATATGTACTTTCCTCTGTATATAATAATTATACTAAAAATAATAGTAGCTAGCCTTATTCAATCACTTAGCATATGGTAGAGACTTTTCTTTAGGCTTAAAGTATTAACTCATTCAATCTTTTAGAATGACCTTAGAATATAAGTACTGCTACTATTTCTATTTTACACAAGGGGCAAAGAAGATACAGAGACCCTATATGAGAGGTCGTTCAACATTACAGAATTGTGATTGATCTGATCCTTAGATTGTGTTTGGATTCTTAGAGTCTGTGCTGTGAACTTAGTCTGCTCAGGCACTTTTATTAAATATTAACAAAAGTACTGGACACTATGGGGCTAGATGGGTATCAGATATGGCTCTGCCTTTAAAGAGCTTACAAATTGTGTCTAAACTAGGAGGGAGGGATTCACAGGTTTTAGTTGTTGAGAAGAGAGGTGATTTATAAGACTGGAATGAGGCAGAGAGGGCTATGCTGGATGAGCCTCCTGAGACAACTGTGTATGGAGGGTACTGATGGGCGTGAATATAGATGGGCATATTAATTCTTTAGGGCTGCCATAATAAAACACCACAAAGTTGGTGGCTTAAAATAACAGGAATTTATTCTCTTACCTTTGTGGTGATATGAAGTCTCAAGTCAAGATGTGCTTCCTCTGAATTCTCTAGGAAAGACTCCCTTGCCTCTGGTTCCTGGCAATCCTTGGTGTTCCTTGGGTGGTCACTGCACTATTTCAATCTCAGTCTTGGCGTTTGGTCTCTTTTTCTTATAAGGACCCCAGACATTATATGTTGAGCTCACCACTTCAGAGTGACCTCATCTACTTTAACTAATCATATCTACGAGGCCCCTGTTTTCAAATAAGGTCACATTCTGAGGTGGACTTGGATCTTTTTTTGGGTGGGGACAGTGGCACTATTCAATCCATTGGAAGTGGCAGCAAGCACAGGGTTTTATGGAATGGTCCAGGTACAAAGCTATTTGGGAAAAGAGAGTAAGTGGAAGATCTTTGGGAGTGGAAAATGTGAGTTATGCTATGAGCTATAGAGGTTTGAAATGACATTTTTGTATGTTTTTCAGTAACTATATACAACAATCTTTACAGTTGACTCTTGAATGACACAGGTTTGAACTGCATCGTCCACTTATTTGAGTTTATTTACTTGAGGTTGTAGACAATTTGAAAAAACTCGCAAACTGAAAATAGCCTTTTTTTGTAGTAAGTGGCTGTCGAATTGGGTCTGACATACAGACCCTATGTACAACAGAATAGAACACTCTCTGCTTCTGTGCCATGCCTGGCACTATTGTCAGTGCTTCTCTGCCACTCATAGGCTTTTCAATGGCAAATTGTTTCAGGAGTAGATCTTCAGGTCCTTCTCCCTAGATTGCAGCACCTGGTATTTCTAGGAGGTCTTCCATCCAAGGACTAACCAGGCCAACCCTGCTTAGCTTCTGAGATCAGGTAGGATCAGATGCTGGGATATGAAAATAGCCTATAAATAATACCTCCCCACACACAAAAGAATAAGAATGTCAAAAATGCATACAATATATTGATAATAACTTATCATGTACTAATATAAAATATACACAAATCTATTATAAAAAGTTAGCATTTATCACACAAATGTACATAGAAACACAGATTATACATGGCACCATTCACAGCTGAGAGAAATGTAAACAAATATAAAGATTCAATATTAATTCATAAGTGCATAAAGTTAATGCAGTACATATTGTACTACTGTAATTTTGCAGCCACTTCCTTTTGGTACTTTGTTGAGATCAAGTGTTTGAAGTGTCTGCTTAAAATATGGTGCAACACTAATCATCTCATGAGCAGTCTCTCTCCAATAAATTGTCTATTGTGGTAAGAAGCGATTAGTCCTGGTTCTAATGTATTTGTTACATATACAATACATTTAGCATTCAAAATATGTGCTCATCAACTGTTTATGCTATTGGTAAGGCTTCTAGTCAACAGCAGGGTATTGTTAGTAAGTTTGAGAGGAGCTAAAAGTTATACTGGGGTTGGATTGGGAACAGGAGCAGAGAGCAAACCTGAGTGGCCTGAGTAGCTCTATGGTGGCTATAAGCTTAGTCACCATCACATCTCCAGAGTAACCACAGCAGCTCCTGCTCTCCTTAGCCACCACCAGCACAACAAAGGGCAGCATGGCTGAGTCCCAGCAGCTGGCTTCCCCTACTCCACCCCTCCAAACCCATGCTCAGGGCTGCAGACATTGGCACTAAGCTTGACATCATGGTCAGTGGCACAGAGAGTGTTGGTTGGGGTGGCCTCACAGGCAGGTGCCCACTGCCAGCCACAAGAAAAGCATCAATAGGAAGGTTTTAGGACACAGTAAAGTGGGTCAATGTCAGTATGCCAACCCCACTGTGCAAGGAAGAATGATTGGCATGCTGACCACCTGGATGCAGGAAAACGAGAGCCAAGAGCCAGAATATGTGTTGGGGTTTTAGACCATGACTCTTCAGGCAACCTCTTCACCAAAGACAACCTGGAAAGGACAGTAATGAAGATGACAAGAAAAATCAAGGAGATGAGACCCAAAGACAGCTGCCACGTTAATGTTGCCACTAATGCCACTTCAGTGACCAACCTTGTTGTTATTGTTAGATGCTGTTGAGTCATTGTCTGACTCATAGCAACCCTATGTACAACAAAGGAAACACTATTGTTAGTGCTTCTCTGCCATTCATAGGGTTTTCGATGGCTGATTGTTTTTTTGGGGGGTGGGAGTGGGGGTGGGGAGTGGGTTGCCAGGCCCTTCTCCAGGCCTATAGCACCTAGTGTTCCCAGGCAGTCACCCATCTAAGTACTAACCAGGCCTGATCCTGCTTAACTTCTGAGACCTGACAGGATCAGACACCAGAGTGGTACAGCTACAGGCTTCTTACCAACCTAGGCACGCAGAAAATCCTAAACCACAAGATGGCAAAGAGACGAAAGCCGCCTACCCACCAGATAAGAGTTAGCTCAACCCTGAGGCTGAGGCTGAGCATGGTGGGGCCGAGTGAATGTCAGTTGACCTCTCTCATCATTCAGTCATCCAATAGGAAGAAATGAGTATCAAATTTCAGCAGTAAGAATCAAACTAAAGATTGGGGCTGAAGACTTTAGATACTTGCTTTTTGCCCACTGGCTATATAACTAGAACTATCTGCATTATCTATACAGCAAGGCAACTTTACTATTTTTATCCGAAGAGGTCTCTTTTTAGTAAAAACAGGTTTTTTTAAAGCCTGGTTTTTCTAAGTACAGCCTTAAAGGTTTTTTTAATTGTTTTTTATTTTGTCAAGTTGATGTTTTTAGGAACTTCACTTTTAAGTTGTAATAAACATTTGAAATTTGATTTTTTTCTATACTTGGGGGTTGAACCTAGGGCCTCACACAGGCTTTGTAAGTGCTCTACCAGTGAGCTTCACCTGTGGCCCATTTTTAAATTTTTTTAATCTTGATACAGTCTTGATAAGTTATGCTTCTGGCCTCATATATACAATCCTCTTGCCTCTGCACCCTGAGTCAGTAGCATTATAGGTATGAAGCACTGTGGCCAGCTACAATTAGATTAAAAAAAAAAAAGCAACATATTACAAGTACCTGTTAATAAATACCTTAAATAAAAAATAAAAAAGAAAGGAAAACCAAAAAAAGCTATACTGTTTTTTTTTTTTTTCCAGTAGGTGCATGTGTGTTGGGGAGGGTTTGTCAGTGTCCGTTGCCTGTGATTGTTCAAGGTCCATCTGTATTTCCTTGGAATGGTCATCATCATCTATTTCTAGGACTTTTAAAGCCATCTTTGGGTCATTGCCATACATAAAATTGAGTTTTTCCTCTGTTTTTCTCTTTTATATATGGTATCCTACAGCTGTTTTCTGTACCCTTCTGCATTTGCCTCCTCTTCCCCCTATTAAAATTGTCATGAAACAGCAAATATATACCCAGTACTTTTCTAAATCTTCACATGTGATCTTTACAGCAACTTGTGTAAACTCTCTTATAACTCTTTTATTAGTGAGGAGACAGGTGATTTTTGGTTCAAAGCTGCACCTCAACAAAAATGATATATTCTGGGGATATTTCCCTCATAATTAGTAAAACAAATTTTAGTTAAAATATAACCACTTGTGCTATTGAGACAATTATCGGGTGAATTGATATCTTAGCAATTGAAAACCCTATGAATAGCAGAGAAGCAATGACATAGTGCAAGGCATGGCACAGATCCCTGAGTGTTTCATTCTGTTGACCTCACTCGATGGCATCTAGCAACAACAGCAGATGTCTCATATGTTGGTTAAACTCTCAAATACCCAGGAAATAATCTTCTTAAAATAATCTGCTTAAATGATCTGTTTAAATAATCTGAAGACAAAATTTATTCAGAAAATGCTAGAGCTTAAAAAAATATATTGTAGAACTAAGGATATTCAATATCTGTTATTTTTTTTTTCCATTCATACATTTCTTTGATGATGCAAGGTTACTGCGAACTTGAACTACTGGCTGTTGCACATATATATTCGGTAAGTGTTAGTTTTCAAAAAGCTATGTGAAGCTTCTATTTCTCCAAATCTTCTGTGGGGAATTACAGAGGTGTAACTAAGACCATAAATACTGGAGTTAATCACCTGTCTTCCCACCTTAGCTTGGTCTATGAATGTGGAAAAGTTGCTTAAACATTGAGAGCCTCAATACCCTTACCTGTAAATGAAGACTAATTAACATACAGGGCTATTTTAAAATTAAATAAAATATATGTATTTTCCTATAACACAGGAAGTGCTAGATATATTCATTAAAGTTTAGTGACTAATAGGTATCACGTGTTTACCTCAGTATTTAGGAAATTATATTTAATGACTTAAAGTATTTGAGTTTGTGGTTTTGATTTCATTAGTTGGTTGTATTTTATCTTATTATTTAAATAATTTCTTTTGAGAAGAGGGTCTATCCATCTTGACTGTTCTCTAATTCCTGGGCTCAAGGGATCTTTCCACTCGGCCTTCCCAGTGCAGGGACTACACATTGTAGGCCACCTGTTGTCTTTGTTTAAACATTTTTTAAATTTACACATAAAAATTGTTCATATTTATGGGGTATTCTGTAATGTTTTAGTATAGGTATATATTGTGTAATATTTAAATCAAAGTAAGTATAGCTATCTTTTCAAACACTGATCATTTCTTTGTGGTGAAAATATTTAAAATGTTTTCTTCTATGGATGCCTTTTATTTGACTAACTTTCAAGTTACAAACTCAAAGGTAAAATTCAAGTTCCAAATATGGAAAACACACCAGTGTAAAGAATTATGACAGATTTGATTCACAATGTTAATGGCTTGTAATGTATAAATAACTTTTGATGGATAGCTAGTTATGCTTTTGAAAAAAGACAATGCAAATTAGAATTTGAACTCAAGTGACTTTGGGTTCCTAAAATTCTTTGAAAACATGTAAATATTATTCTGAGACCACTGATGTAATCTCCATTTTAGGTAGTCCTTTAAAAATTCTTGTTGAGCTATTCGTTGATCATAATTCTACGATTTCCTAAATCACAAGGTAATTTGTTTTCTCATATGTGTAATGCTTATTCATAATTTTAAAAATATGCACTTTTATGGATGGCAATTTTTGTATATAAATGGATGTTACCTGTTGCAGAATAGCAAACTTATTATGTATATTTCATGCTTTCTCCACTCTAAGAATTTCTTCTGTTTGCTACAGGTAATAAACATTAGTTAATACTATTTAATTTAATGCTTTCTGTGCTTTTGCATAAAAGTTACTAATTCATAGTTGGATACTTTCAGTACCACCAAGAGTTGAAGATGGCACATTTCCCAAGTGATTGATTTAGTTTCCTGAATTGTAGGAATCAGGGAAGTGAAATTTTCTTAGAAGGTTTGTTTTTATTTCTCTCTTAAAACCTACAGGCATGTTTTAGATCAAAAAGCTCAAAGCATTTGCAGGTAAGCTAGAAATCAATAAGGATTAGTGTTTGTTGAAATACTCATTTGATTAATGTTTTTTAAATTCTGACAAAGTTGGGCTTGTCAGATTGGTTATAAAATTATCTTTTTATTCAGAGTAATAAGCTCAGTGTAGACTGTGGAGAAGCCATCACAGTATAGATTTTGAAGTGTCTGCAGATGTCCATCCTCAGTTCTTACCAAGTGTTATTTCTATTTGACATCTCGTTTATAGGAAAAGGACTGAGTTGTTTTCTTAAGATTGATACAGAAAAATCATTTGCTTTATTTTAATTTTAATTTTATTTTCAGATTATAGATATTACAAGGACTGGGGTTTAGCTCAATTGATAGTGTCACTCTGTGCTCTGTGAGGCTCTGGGTTCAATTCCCAGCTGCAAAAATGGGAGAAGGATGTGGCAATCAACTCCTAAAGCAATCTTGAAACAATTAGTCATTGAAAACCGTATGAATAGCAAAGAAATACTGACATAGGGCTGGGCATGGCACAATTACAGGAGTGTTTTGTTCTATTGTATATAGGTTTGCTATGTCGGACCCGACTTGTGGCACCTAACAAAAATAACAACACAGACATTATAATTTATTTTTCATGTTTGTTTACATTGGTTTCTAAGTGATGCAAATTTTGCCTTATTTTTAAACCAATACCTGTTTTAAATGAACAAAGCCTTGAACTATACACAGTTAAGATTTGAAGTTTATCTAAACATTTGATCTATTTAAATTAGCAAAACCAATTATTTAAAAAAATGTCTATCAACTTTTGCTTTCTAAGGAGTGGCTGTTATAAGTTGTATCAGTGGGGACATAAAATTGCTATGCTTTTCTTTTGCCTGTAAATATTCATAGGAAGCAAAAGAGTGAGCTCAGCTTATTAATTTGCCTTTGGATATGCAAATGATATTGGTTTGCTGAGTTGGGCCTAAAGGCTGGTGATAGCTGAATTACTCTGTGTAAGATTTTTTTTTCTGTCCAAAAGGATAGGCAAAGAAAAGAGCAGCTGAAGGAAAAGGAGATAGTACACAGTGGACAGGAGGGCTGAGCCACATGACATGGTGTGTGAAGGGCTTTTAGGAATATGGACCTAAAATTGAATTTTAATTCTTTTTTTTGATGCTTCACAGTGGTACTTTTCTTGTTCAAGAAGCTTTCATTAAAGTTCACAGTACCAAAGGTCTGTGTGTGTGTGTGTGTGTGTGTGTGTGTGTGTTTATAAATCAAGGAGAATGGCTAGAGGTGATTATTTGAATTTAACATTCATTTCCTCATTCTTTTTTAATGGCTTAGAATTAAAATATGCATCTCATTTTTTATCTCTTAAAATTTAAAATGTTTTCTATTTCTACAGCGTTCTCACGTAGGACTCTGTCCAACATGATTTTCAAGTGACACAAGGGTCATTTTAAAGTCTCCAAGGAATGAATGGCAATGGCAATATTCACATAGCTGGGCACTAGCAGTCTGGTTGTGTTAAAGCCAGAGTTGTGTTAAGAATCCTCAGTGCACATTTACACAATACCATAATGATGAGAAAGTGTGATCCATTGGCAATTCACAGATGGAGTTTATACTACCAAGGAGTCATGGACTGATTTATAGTGTGGGCTATTAATATCTCGTGTCAAAGAATATAGAAGTCAGTTTCATTAGCATATAGTGGCTATGTACTCATCAAGCATTTGAGAAGAAAGGAGGACTTCAAATCATATTAATAGTATTAGTGGTAATACTAGATTGTACAAACTGTTCTTTTATTTGATTTTCAATGTATTAACCAAAAATCATAAAACCTTTTGAAACTGGGCTTAGTTGTAGTGAGGTCAATGTGAGTCCTTCATAAAATGTGATACAGAGTTCATCTCAATTGCTACAGTATAGTGAAGTTGTAATGGGATTACTCTTCCTTGTGCAGAATCCCTGGGTTTCTACTCCATTTTAAATGTTAATCTCAGGAGATTACAGTTAAAGATTGTTACTGACCTAATTTCTCTGATGGCTTAAATTCATTCATGTTTCATTCTGCTGAACTTTATGCTTGTAATTGTAAACTCATGCAGTATGCCTTATATTCTAGTTCATGACACTTCATCTCTATACAATCCCATTAAATGACCTATTGGGCTGTTTGAATAACTACAGACTTAGTTATACAAATGCCTGCACACATATTTAAAATTGAACAAACATAAATACCAGCTTTAATTTATGTTATGTTGAATATGTTAAATAACCTCACAATAGATTCATATTCTACTATGAAATAACATATATAATGTTTGAGATAATTGAAACTATTTTTTGATTTTTTTGGTAAGAAGAGAGCAGACAGAAGAAATGCTTTAGAATAAGATATATAAATTGACCATAACATTTAGTATCTGTACAATTTTATACAGGGACTGAAGCTATCTACAGTATAAATTATTGGATAGTTCATTTCCACTTTTGTTAATCACATTCCTGTGCTCATGATGTCAAAGCTACATGTTGTGCATTATGTCTGAAGCTAAAGCTTTTTCTTCTCCATTAAGGCAAATATAGAACATTTGTCAATAATAAAATTGTGTTAGTTTAGATCTGCTTATTGCCATAATATAGTTTTTAAGAGATAACTAAGAAGAATTATAGACAGAGGCCGAGGTTCTGGGTCGGAGCGGTGCACGCCATCCCTGGGCTGCTGCACTTCCAGGTCGCTGCCCGAAGGCCCTCTCTGGCACCCAGCACTGCGCCTCCTGGGCAGCCGTCCTGAGGGTGAGCAGCCAGCCTGGGCTGGGCAGGATTCGTGGCTTGTTTGTCCTGGAAGGGGCTTGGCCGAGCACAGATGCGTGCTGTGTCCCGGGTCTGCTCGGACAGACTCCCCAGCGTGGAGGAGGGTAGATGGAAAGTCAGAAACTCTCCTGATGTCTTCTAATAATGGCCAAATTGTTACCCCAATGTTACAAAGAAATACCACTGGCCTCCATGGGACAACCTCTAGCAACCTGAGGACATCTACCAGAGGGGCTGTGGTACATTTTCATAACATTAGGTATCGAGTAAGAGAAGAGTGGTTTTCTACTTCGTGGGAAAACAGTCCAGAAAGAGATACTATTGGATATCAGTGGGATCATGAAAGTTGGTCTCAATGCCATTATGGGACCCCCAGGAGCTGGCAAGTCTTCGATTTGGGGGCGGAGTCAAGATGGCAGACAGATAACACACACCTTCTGTTCCAGAGCAATAAGAAGCCTCGATTAGGGGTTTAAAAAACCCAATTGAATAAATAGAAACAGAGATAATTTAGTTTGAGAGATAGAGAATGAAACTAGGTGTGCACTGAAATCAAGAATTAGGCTTCAGAGGAGCTACACAGTGGCCAGCAGCAGGATGC
>VMDO01011776.1:0-65328 GCA_007922755.1 Pedetes capensis | reverse complement strand
GCCACCACACCCGGCCAAGAATTTATTTCTTGATCTAAGTACTGGTTACACAGATGTCTTCCATTTATTAAAATTGGTCAAGCTGTACTCATGATATATGCACTTTTCTTGATATTCTACTGTAAGTTTTTTTCTCTTTATTAAAAATGTAGCTAACGAAAGATGGAATGTGGAAGGAAGGTCAGAGAGCGATGGGGAAAATGTTACAGGGTGTTGTCTTGCCAAGTGAAGAGTTAAGAGAGTATGTTAGGTTAATGGAAAAGAAATGAAATTCTGAATGTCTAAATTGACAGCAGTAGCCCATAGGTGAGGGAAAAGCGATCGCAGAACTAGTAAGCGTTGAGAAGGTGGTGGAGGGAAGTGAAGAGAGTCAAGTCAGGTACCATGGTGCACGCCTGTAATCCCAGCCACTCAGGAGGCTGAGGCAGGAGGATTGCCAGTTCAAGGCCAGAGGCACCATGTGTCATTTAGCCAGACCCTGTCTCAAGATAAAAAATAAAAGATAGGCTGGGGGTGCAGCTCAGTGGTAGAGCACTTGCAAAGTATGTGCAAGGCCCTGGGGTCAGCCCTCTAGTAGGGAAAAGAAAACGTAAACAAGTTAAAATCTTTATCGGGCGCTGACACCTGGCCTGGACAGCCAGGGCCCCGGGCTGGTCTGTGTCCTGAGTCCAGAGCGCCCAGCCTTTCACCTCCTTTGGCTCAGATCCCAGGTTTATCTGAGCAGGAAGCTCTCAGGCTGCATTTGGAGAGCGTCACGGGGCGGGGGGGTCCCCGCATCCTTAACCCTGCGCCACTCGAGGCCCCGTGGGGTTCCTGCAGGACCAGGCTTTCCACCTGGAGCTCCCACGTGGGAGCAGCTATGATGAGTCAGCTCTGGCTCTGCGGGAGGCAAGGACCACCCAGGACAGACCCCCTTCCAGGGTCCCCCGGGGCCCTCCCTTGTCATTGCCACTCGGATGGAGCCCCTGTCGGGGCGGGGTCTCCCCCTGGCTCTGCGGCCCACCTGCCATTCTCTCCACTCGTACCTGCTTGAAGCCAGCACTCCAGCCTCCCAACCCGCTTCGTCCACGCCGCCGCTCTTTCTCGCCCAGCCCTTGCCGTCCTGTCCACCTGCAGTGCCCCGCCATCCTTCATCCAGGGTGGCCCAGCTTCAGTTCTCCAAGCCCCCCTTGGGCCCCTGCACCCTTTTTTATTTTTGTGGGAGTCAGGGACAGGGTCTCGCTCTGCACCCTGGGCTGGCCTGGAACACAGGCTCCTGGGGGCTGGGGTGAGAGGTGCCGGCCGGCCACCAGCCCTGCCCTCGGCCGCGACCCCAGCTGCTGCACGTGGTCCCCGCCTGGCTTCCCCGCCCGTCGATTGCTTTTCTACCCCGCTGGATGCCGAGGCTTCATTCCCTCCCGTGTCTCCGGTGCTGGCATGAGGCACCCTGTCCAGCAGGCGCTCGAAAAAAGCCTCTGAGGGAGCCGGGCGTGGCGGTGCAGGCCTGCCATCCTCAAACTCGGGTCACACGCTTGAGCCCAGCCTGGGCTGCACAGGGAGGGCCTGGCTCAAACCCACCCAAAAGAACCCAGAATAAATCCTAAAAGTGAGCGCCC
The DNA here is from genome assembly GCA_007922755.1 of Pedetes capensis. Taxonomy (NCBI): domain Eukaryota; kingdom Metazoa; phylum Chordata; class Mammalia; order Rodentia; family Pedetidae; genus Pedetes; species Pedetes capensis. Next base: position 63,733 of record VMDO01011776.1, on the reverse strand, counting down.
GCCCGCTCCTTCCACCTTCCCTCTGTGTCCTTGTGCCTGCTCTCGACTCACTGACTCCAGGCCCCAGTAGGGCTTCTGTTCCCCACTTTACAGATGAGGAAACCAGGCCCCAGAGAGACGAAGAGACTCAACCCAGGTCAAGGTTGGGGGCAGCATCCTGACTGGGGAACTCAGGCCGCCTGACTCTCCATGCCAGCCCTGTTTGCTTCCCTGCTCCGTGGAGGCGCCTTCTCTTGGTGGGGGGGGGGAATGGCAATTTTTATTTATTTATTTATTTTTTATGGTACCGGAGGTTGAAGCCAGGACCTCGCGCCTGCATGCTCTGCAAGTGCTGGACCACTGAGCTGCACCCCCAGCCCATTTGTTTTACTTTTTGAGACAGGGTCTCGCTAAATTACGAAGACTGCCTCTGGTCTCAAACTTGCAATCCTCCCACCTCTGCCTCCGTAGCCGCTGGGATTATAGGTGTGCGCCACTGCGCCTGGCGGGAAATGGCAATTTTGTGTTTAGTTATCTTGTCAGTGGACCAGGAACCCTCAAGGGGACAGACAGGACTCCTAAGGAAGCTCTCTTGCTAATGGTAGAGGAGGAAGGAAGTGTTGCTCTAAGCCTTGGTTTCCACATGTATAGAACAGGGAGCCAGGTGCTTCCCCTTGGGCACGGTCCTGAGGGCCGGAGACACAGGGTGAAAATGCAGGGTATGGAAGGCTCTCAGTCATGAAAAGCTTATGACACCACACACTTCTCTTCCGCGGAGGGCGTCTCCTCCTCAGTCAAGATCTTGCATAATCTGACCCAAATCAGATTTCCAGGCTCATCTTTCGCCATACCCTCCCCAGCAGCTCACATGCCTACCACATCCAGTTCCTCCTAACTCGGCTGCCCTTCCCCTCCGCACCTCTGAATTCCGCCTCTTCCCTTGGCCTGAGCCGGCCTGGCCTCTGAGATGCCTTCCCCACAGCCCCCCCAGCAGAGTCTCCCACAGCTGGCTCATCTCTCTCTTTACTGGTGTCTTGGTGGCTTCGATTTAGATAAATGCCCTTCTCTCCTCGACCCTGTGACATTCTCAACGACAGAGACCCTGTCTCGTTGTTGTCCGCGTCCCCCGCAGCCTGAGAAACCCCCAGTTCCTGGTCACTGCTCTGTCATGTCTGTGGTAAGAGTGACAGTGTCCTCGAGAGTCCACACAGGCAGGGCCCTCAGGTGGAAGGGGAGCTGCGCCTGCTTCAGCCTTACCAACGAGCAGGTTTATGTGGCAGTCGCCACAAGCTGGTTCCTTTTTCTCCATTTCTCCTTTGGCCCTGCTGGCCTGAGATCAGCACATTTCCCTCCGCCTCTCCAGCCTCTGCCCTTTGCCTCACCCGTTGTTTATTTTGCCTCCCAGGCTGAGGAGTTTAAACATGGCTCTTGCAACATGAGGCACGGGCAGCTGTGTGACCTTGGCACGTTACTTTACCTCTCTGAGCCTTGGTGTTCTTCATCTATAAAACAGCAAATAAAAATAGCACCTGACTCGTAGTAATAACTGTGTTGACTTCAATTTTGGAATGTGGTGGCTATGTTGAAGATTAACTATTTGGTCTTATTGAAGCCAACACAGAACTTGCTGCTGTGTTTTTTCTTTAGTGATAAATAAAACACTTACAGAAAAAAAAAAAAAAAAGCACCTGACTCCTAGGGCTGCCGACACGATCAGATGAACGAAGACACACAGTAGGTACGTAGTAGGTACTCAGTAGGAAGAAAGGGACAAAAGCTACTTGGTCATTTGTTTCTCTCTGTTGCCAACCCCAGCTCCTGTTCCGTTTTCTCCCGTTTCGTTGTTCAGTTAAGTCCTGCTTGCAGCAATTTTTAGCTGTTCTCTACCAGGAGAGGCCCCAGCATCTCGCATCCTTGACCAGCCAGGACCTTCAGAAAACTGGGGCCCAGGGAGGCTGAGGAGCTGGCCCTGGCAGGACCTCACATCTGGTCATCAAGTTGTCTCTGCCTGGATTGGGGGTAAAACCCACCAAGGAAGAGATTCGCAAAATGTTATTATGAGTCCCAAATGGGAGCCTCATGTGGGCCTGCGGAGGAGGTCAATCTAGGGAGACCGATGAAAGGTCCTAGGACACCCAGCACAGAGGGTTCCTGGGCGCCCTCTGCAGCTGCTCCAATGTGGGGTCCCCTGCTCCCTGGCCTCCTGGGGAAACTTTCTTGTTGTTGTCGTTAGGTGCCCTCGAGGCGGTATCCGACTCATAGCGACCCTGCATACAATGGGCGGAATCTATTGTCAGTGCTTCTCTGCTCTTCACAGGGTTTCCAATGGCGGGCGGATTGTTTTTTGGGAGTGGGCTGCCACATCCTTATTCAAATCCTTCTTCTAACACTGCCTACTTCTAAGGAGACAATGAAGGCAGCATCAGGGCCCTGGCCCCAATGTCAACCTCTTCACACTACTGCGCCCCTCCGGCTCTCCAACCCAGGCACACTTCCCACCTGCAGGTGAAGGCCAACGCAGTGTGCCAGCCTTCAACATCACAGAGGCGCACTCTGAGATATCATGAGGGAACTGGGTCTCTTGAAAGCATCCATTTAACTGGTTCTAAACGTAGCCCCCCCCCCCCCCCGGGTTTCTGGCTCTGTACATCCTGGTTGCTATTGAGAGGCCCCAGTGGACCATGAGAAGCTGTATTGTTGGATGAGTCAGCTGTTATCATTTGGATACGGAGCATCTCCCACGGGCTTGTGTGTCGACCACTTGGTCTCCAGCGGGTGGCGCCATTTTGGGAGGCGGGACCTGGCTGGAGAAAGTGGTCTCTTGGGGCATTTCCTTGGCAGTATCTTGTTCCTGGCCCCTTCTTGCCTTGCTGTCTGCCTCTTGTCCACCATGAAGTGGCCAGCAATCCTGTTCCACACGCGCCCAGCCCTGTGATGTTCTGCCTAAGTGCACAGGACCAGGTGACCATGGATGGAACCCTCCAAAACCATGAGCTAAATAAAGCATTCTTCCTTTAAATGGCTTTCTTATAAATTCTGTCATGGCCACCAGAAGAGCAACTAAGACACCAGCAAACACTGTTAGTCCTGCTAACCACCCATGTAGGAAGGGAAAGAGTGGGCTGTTGGGTCCAAAACCACTCATGATGGGGAGACAGAGTCCCCACATGAGGAAGAGTATCTTTAATAAAGGCATCGGAAGGAAAATCCACCAAAAGGGGAGGAGTACTCCTAGCCTCGGAGAGAAAGTCAGCCGAGAGGGGAATAGCACCTCCAAAAAGGTCTCTTCGTGGAAAAGGACTTGGAACCCCATCTTTTCTTAAATTTTAATTGGTCGCTATTGTAGATTTCTAGAAATATTAATGAAAAATAATCTTCTGGCTCTGTGGGCTATGCTAATTCAGATTGGGAGTTGACAAGCCTCAGGCTTTCTTGAACAGAAATCCCTGAATGACTTCCAACAGCGTAAACTCCTTAAACAAAAGCCTTTGTACGACAGCTCTACAGTAAGCAAAAGCACCCATTCTTCATAACAACAGACTCAATGGGGTGACACAGGTAGCAGTTAACTGCCCTAAATTCCTGCATAAAGATTGAGAATAGTCAATTGTTACAGGAAATGCAGATGCTCAGGTCACCTTGATTTATTTCTTTAAAATAATCACACTTTGTCTCTGAGTTCCTCTTCCACTTTGATTGACACTCTTCCACCTGCCACTCATGTGACAATTGATCAGGTGATTCCATCAATGCAACCAACTTCCTTGTCTTTTTCTGACCTTTCCTAAGATTTAATGAACGGTAATTCTGTATAAAAAGGCTGGATAATCTGGAAATAAACGGAACAAGATCACACTGCCTCTGAGCTGCTGTGTTTGTTACCCACCGCCATCTCCTCGTCTCCTCGTCTGCCTTTGGGAGACCCTGGGTTCTATCTAGGCTGCAGCTGGTCTGCGGCAGGGGGTGCCTCTGGGGGAGGAGGGAGAAGGGAAGGAGCAAGGTCATGGCCAGGACTGTTAACACACACCTGGGCCTCGAGAGGCCTATGAGGACTTGGCTGCCCCACCTCCTTCTAGATTCTATCTGGATGTTAAGCAGGTAAAGCTGGAGGCTTGGCGTCCGGGGGCTTTCTCAGCCAAATGACCCCTCGACTGAAGGGGTTAAGCAGCACTCTCCTCGCGGACTTGCACACACTTGCAGCTCATTGCTAGTTTGCTTTTTCTTGGTTGGTTTGGGAGACAGGATCTTGCTCCACAACCCAGGCTGGGCTTCAACTCGAAATCCTCCTGCCTCTGCCTCCCGAGGGCTGGCGCTATCATGGTCTGCCACCATGCCGGGGTCTAGCTTGCTGCTTTTATGCCAGGGCAAAGAAAACACTCCAGGCCTTTCAGCAGGGGGTGGCTCCACACGACAAGCTGGTTATGGAGTCTTTTTTTTTTTTTTTTTTTTTTTTTTACTTTTTGAGACAGCGTCTCGCTAAATTACGCAGACTGCCTCTGGTCTCGAACTTTCGATCCTCCTGCCTCCGCCTCCCGAGCCACTGGGATGACAGGCTTGCGCCACCACGCCCGGCTTCAGGGCAATTTTCCAAAGCATGCAGGTTGTGCGTGGGTATGGGGGAATCATGAGTATGGTGGAGCAGAAGGGGGATGAAGGACGCCCTGGTTTAGAGGTCACATTCCGAAAAGTCTGCACAGAGTGGGGTCCTAGGCGCTAGACTCGATTGGGTGGCTCTTCTAAGGTTAGGGTAGGGAGCAGGTGGGAGGCAGTTTGTGCCATGAGAAGCAGAATGACTCTGCGATGCATGGCCGCCATCGTGGCGCTGTGACAGATGCAAACATCTGGGGGAGAGCAGTGGGCAGTAGCAGGGGCCTCTCCTTCCCCGTGCTCAGGTGGCATCTGAGGCCAGCTCCTGCAGAGCAACGCCTCTCCTGATCTTCAAGCCTCCCTCTCCCTGCCCCCCCACCTTTTTCTCTTTCTTCCTTTCTTTCTTTCTTTCTTTCTTTCTTTCTTTCTCTTTCTTTCTTTCTTTCTCTTTCTTTCTTATTTCTTCCTTCCTTCCTTTCTTTTTTTTTTTAAATAAAGCAAATATCCCTGGCAAGAGAAGTGGAAGAAGGAAGGCAAAGGTTACTGAAGATGTTGGCAAAGAAAGATCTTCCCCATCAGCCTTGGAGGGGAAGGGAGGGAGCTGGACCTCAAGGGGAGGGGCCTAGGATGGAGGTTGGACCCAGAGGGGCGGGGCTTCCCCCAGAGAGGGACAGGACAAGGGAGGAGCTTCCAGTGGAAGCACACCCCCAGGAAGTGTGCTGGAGGGGCATCCTCTACCCAAGCCTAGGTCAACTTGCCCTGGCGAGCACCGGACCTTGGACAGGGCAGCCTATAGGCATAGGCAGTTATGGGCCACAGGTGGACCCGGTCAATGTAATACCAACACCCGAGCGCCCACAAATGTGGTACCCATATGAGTCCAAGGACTTGAAGGACCTACAGGCAGCTGTTAGGAAGGACAGGCCACACTCCCCATGGATGAAGACACTCCTTAACAGCCTGGCCAGTAGGGTCAACACCCCTCAGGACTGGAGGGACCTGACGAGGGCAGTCCTTCTGGGGCCCACTTTCATCCAGTGGGAAGCTTGTTGACAGAGGTGACTTCCAAGTGACCAGTGTGGAGGACCAGTGGACCATGCGAAAGCCCCCCAGCATTACTGAGCCAGGAATCTGTTCTCTGCCTTGGGCTTTCAACGTCCATTTTTCTTAAGGATGGTATGATGGTTGTTTTTGATTGTCAAGTTAATTGAGTTTAGAGCCACCCAGGAGATTTGTGAGGCACACTTCTGGGTGTGTCTGTGAGGGTGTTTCCAGAGAGGATTGACAGGGAGGAAGACCCACCCTGAACTTGCTGGGGGCCTGGAAGGAATAGAGGAGAAAAAGAGAAAGCCAGACCAGCCCCAGCATCTCCTTTCTCTGCTTGCTGTCCACACCACACTCTTCCGCCACCAGGGGGCCAAGGAACTACGCGTAATGAAATCTCTAAAACTGTGAGCCAAAATAAATAATTCCTCCCTTTAAGTTGTCCTCAGGTATTTTGATCACACTGATTATGAAAGTAACTAATACGAACCGGTCCTTATCTGTCTCCCATTTCTGTCTCTGACTCGTTGACGAAGGGTCCAGCTGAGCAGAGGTGGATTGCTGAAATTAAACCTGCAAACAACCAGGCACCATGGCACGTGCCTGTAATCCCCGAAACTCTGGAGGCTGAGGCAGGAAGATCGCAGGTTCGAGGGCAGAGGCAGCCTACATAATTTAGCAAGACCCTGTCCCAAGATAAAAAATTTAAAAATGGGTTAGGAGTACAGCTCCGTGGTAGCACACTTGTGAATCATGTGTGAGGGCCTGGGTTCAACCCCACAGTACCACTAAACGAACAAACAAGCAAGCAAACAAACAAATAAATCTTATCACTAGCAAATATTGCTAGGAATTTTTGTGTGTGCGCGCTAGGGATCAAACCCAGGGCCCTGAGCATGCTAAGCAAGCACGCTACCACTGAGTTATATCCCCAGCCCTCACTGGTAAATATTAATGGAAGACAATGGGAACAAATTGGGGGAGGGGTCATTTTCTAGGTGGCATGCAAATTGCTAATCATTTCATTCATTAATTTATTCATCAAACATTTACAGAGCACATATGTCCACTACTCTGCCTGCCCTGTGAAAGGCACCAAGGTTATCCCGACTTATGGATGCATCCATTTATTCAACAAATCTGGCTTTTTGTTTTTCACCTTTTCTGTACTGAGAATATTGAACCCAGGTCCTCATGAAAGCTGGGCAAGTGCTCCACCACTGAGCTGTACCCCAAACCTTCTTTCTAATTTTTTATTTTGAGACAGGGTCTCGCTAAATTGCACAGTCTGCCTCTGGCCTCAAACTTGTGATCCTCCTGCCTCCACCTCCTGAGTTGCTGGGATTAAAGGCGCGGGCGTCCACGCTTGGCTCATTCCACAAACCTTACCAGGTTCTCCCTTTGAGCCAGGCACACGGAGTGAAGTACTGGGCAGGGAGGAAGACCGGCCAGTGGCTCCAGTTGCCCTCCGTTTTTTGCCTGATAGGTGGCAATGAGGACGTCATCTACTCAGTAGCCCCTGCCAGTCCTGACACACTGCACATGACTCCTGAATGTCCGACACTGGCCACTAACATGCAGGTATGAGTTTCGTCCTGTCCTTAAGGAGCTCGCAGGCTGAACACAGCCCAAAATCCCTTCCCAACTTTGTCACCGCAAAGTCATGCAATTGTCCTTCCACCAGAGAGAATGGGCGACAAACATGTGGACGGGAAAGAATGGCTGAGGAAAGGCAGCAGCTGGCCAGTGCATTTGGCTGTGAGTGGCCTGAGCTCTGGCCCCGTGGCAGCCTGTCCCTCCCTTTGCTCACCCCTGTCACAGTTGGAATTAGGTTAGCGGCAGTGCCAGTGGGTCCAGTTCAGAAGAGTGTCCTGCCCATAGTGAAAGCTCAGTGAGCATCTGTGGCCTGAGCTCTGCCAGCTGCAGCAAGCCACAGAGGCTTCCTGGAGGAGGGGCTTTGGGGAAAACCTGGGGGGCTCTGATGAGGAGGTACTAGCAATTAACAAAGAGCCAGGCGTATAAGAAATGCTCAAAAGAAACATCAAAGGAGGCAGGCGCAGTGGCGCATGCCTGTAACCCAGCGGCTCGGGAGGCAGAGGCAGGAGGATCGCAAATTCGAGACCAGAGGCAGTCTGCGTAATTTAGCGAGACCCTGTCTCAAAACGTAAAAAAAAAAAAAAAAAAAAAAAAAAGAAAGAAAGAAAGATCAGAGGTGAGGTGAGGACCGTGGCGGCGATTGGACTGAAGTGCTGCTCTGTCCAAAAGCAGAGGCTGCGGGGCGTGTGGTGGTGTCCGCCTGTCAACCCAGCGACTCAGGAAGCAGAGGCAGGATTGCAAATTCAAGGCCAGAGGCAGCCGGTGCAATTTAGCAAGACCTTGTCTCAAAATAAAAAGTAAAAAATGGGCTGGGGCCACAGCACAGTGGTGGAGCACTTGCGAAGCGTGTGTGAAGCTCTGGACTCGACTCCCAAGTACCGGTAAAAAAAAAAAAAAAAAAACAGAGGCTGGAACCGGTGGGCTCCTGGGATGTACCCAGCTCCAGACGTCTAAAGGACATTTCTCTGCCTCTCTCATGTCAGAGGAGCCTGGGCGCAGCCCACCCCACCTGGAAGTCCACAGTGGGCCCCGGGCTCCCTGGGCTGCTGAGGAAGGCTGCAAGGCCCCAACCCCAGGGCATTCCCAGGTCCCTGTGGAGGACAAGGTTCTAAGTGACTTCCCGCTGCCGATGTGTTGGGAGAGGGGCAGAACTCTGTATCCTCCCACAACAGGAAGGCTGGGGCTCATTGTTTTGCAGGATGGTGAGGACTTGCAAGTAATGCCGCTATTTATAGCTGAAATGCTATCATTTGGCCTGATCCTGTGGCCTGAAATCCTGAGCATTTCCCTCCCGGTATTTCTCCCTCCTTCCCTGCCTATACAGAGTTTAAAATCTCCATTCTCTGGGTGGAAGTTTCCTTATAAATTCCCAAGAGCCACAGGGAAGTAACGATTCAGCCACCCAGTAATTTTTTTTGTTTGGTTTTTGAGACAGGGTCTTGCTATCTGGTCCAGGCTGGCCTTGAACTAGTGATCCTCTGTTGTTGTTGTTAGGTGCTGTCCAGTCGATGTCCAACTCATAGCAACCCTATGTACAACAAACAAAACACTACTGTCAGTGCTTCTCTGCTATTCATAGGGTTTTCAATGGCTGATTGATTTTTGGGAGTGGGTTGCTGGGTCCTTCTCCCAAGCCTACAGCACCTGGTGTTCCCAGGTGGTCTCCCATCCAAGTACTAACCAGGCCTCACCCTGCTTAGCTTCTGAGATCTGATGAGATCGGAGGCCACAGCAGTATGGCTGCAGGCTAGTGATCCTCTAGCCACCTAATAATTTAAGCCACCACCCACTGAGGGCCAACTGTGCACAGGGCCCATGTCTGCCCACTTCCATGGGTCCCCGTCCAGTCCTCAGGGCCATCTTTTGAGGCAGGTATGAGCCCCTCACTTTGCATATGAGAAAACCAGGGCACAGCATATGTAAATGACCTCTACAAAGTTATCAGGTGGCAAGTGACAAAAAGCAGCCCCCCATCTCTTAGCCAGGGCTGGGATTCAGCTCAGTTGGTAGAACGCTGCTCTGCAGTCTCTGAGGTCCTAAATTCGATTCCCAGCACCGCAGAAATTGGAGAAGGACCTGGCAATCCACTCCCAAGGCAATCCCAAAACATTCAGCCATTGAAACCCCTATGAGGGCCGGGCGTGGTGGCACACTCCTGTAATCCCAGCGGCTTGGGAGGCAGAGGCAGGAGGATTGCAAGTTCGAGACCAGAGACAGTCTGCGTAATTTAGCGAGACCCTGTCTCAAAAAGGTAAAAAAATGGGCTGGGGGTGCAACTCAGTAGTCCAGCACTTGCAGAGCATGCAAGCGCGAGGCCCTGGGTTCAACCCCCAGTACTGCAAAAAAAAAAAAAAAAAGAAACCCCTATGAGGGTCGCTTTGAGTAGGACTTGACTCGACAGCACCTAACAACAACAACAACAACAACAATAACAACAACACATCTCTTAGCCACAAATACTCAGAGACCTATGAAAGGCAGCTCCTATTCCTCTAACTTGGACTGAAAGATGACAGAAAGCTGTTTGTTTGCAGGTGGCAGCAAACTACAGGATAAGATGCTTGCTGGCAGTTGGAGGAAATGGTTTTTAACCCCTTAATGAGCACCATTCTATTTATAGCACATTAATGAATTCGTTGATTATTATTTCTTGGCATTTATATCAGACTCTTGGGCACGTGCAGGTTATCACACTGTGCCCCAACCTTATCTTCTGCAAGCTGCTTGCCTTTATGTGTAGCCTAACGGAAACTGCAGTGTTGTGAACATTTCCTTATAGTGAGTTTGTTGTTGCTGTTGGGTGCTGTCAAGTCAGGTCTGATTCATGATGACTCTATGTGCATCAGAACGCAACACCATCTGACATTGACATGACCGGCACTGTGTCAGTGCTTCTCTGCTATCCGTAGGGTTTTCAATGGCTGATTGTTTCAGGAGTGGGCTGCCAGGTCCTTCTCCCACTTTTGCGGTAATGGAGATTGAACCCAGGGTCTGAGAAAGCACACAGCAGCGTTCTACCAATGGAACTAAACCCCAGCCCCTGTGGTGAGTTACTGATACTGTGGGTTCATGTCAAAAATGGACCTGAAATACTGCTTCATGTTTAGATCTCATGAGTGGAGGCCATGGGTTAGAGGAATGCAGACATCCATGGGGCCTGGGGAGGAGACCCTTGACCCTTGACCCTTGCTCCCTGTCCAAGCCTCAGGTTGGAGGCAAACCTCCCAGCCAGACTGTGGAGCCACCAACCAGGGTGCTGGTGCCATTTCCTGGCAAGGGCCTGGGGAGACATAGGCATCGAAAAGAAGGAAGAAGCTGGAGCCACAGGCAGCTTCTGAGGGTGGGGAGCAGAAGGGTGCTGCCAGAAGCCCCCCATGCCTCCTGCTGGGAGAGCCCTAGACCTATAGCACTGAGGAGGGAGTCCCAACAGTAAGCTGTGAGGACAGATGGGACTGTGGGCCCTGGATAACAAGCCCCTGGTGAATCCCCCGGAAATCAGATGCAGCCTGACAAAGATATAAGCACCCCAAGTTACCTGACATGACGTTTCTGCCACCTACCAACACAGGGGCTCAGAATAATAATGAATCGAGTTATAGAGAAAAAGTCTCATTTCACTCCAACAGGAAGTCCCCTGAAGTACCCCTGGTTTGCAGCCTACGTCCTCTTTACCCAGTCTGGGCCCCTGTTCTGAAATCAAATGTACACAAAACTGATCTTCCTGCATTACATGCTGTGTGGGACAAACATACCAGGCTTTCCTCCACTGTCATGCACAGCAATTGACACAGAAGACTGTAATGGGGGGGGGGGCGGGGGCATGGCTCAGCAGTAGAGACCTGCCTGGCATGCACGAGGCCCTGGGTTCCAGCCTAGCACCATTGCGTTAAGTGGCTTCTGCATTGCTGTTACCAAAATCCCTGTCAGAAACAACGTGAGGGAGAAAAGATTTATTTGGCTCCTGGTTCAGAGGGTTTTAGTCCAAAATGGCGGTAAGGGCAGCAGTGGCTGGGCCTGTGTTCCAGCCTCTTCCCATGGCAGCAGGAAGCAGAGAGCCTGGCTGAACCTGGGCCTGGGTAACAACCTCCAAAAGCCACCCCAGGAACCTACTTCCACCACCTCAGGTCCACCTCCCTAAGTTCCACAGCCTCCCTTGACATGCCACCACCTGGGGACCTGTGTGACCTTTGCACAGCATTGAGATTCAAACCATAACAACCACAAAAAGAAGGTGGGATTTGCTTCCCTCACAAGCAAAGGGCGCAGTTGATTCTGCAGCAGACCCAGCTGTGAGTCCTCTAATCCACTTCTGTTCTGGCACCGTCTACCCAGAGATAGACGCAGGTCCTTTAGGTCAAGGGCTGGGCCCTCAAGACTGCCTCCCCTCCCCACTGCAGTGCTGGCTGCAAGCCCTAGGTTGTTTTATCTGTGTCTCTGGCCAAGTCCCATAAATCAGGGTTCTCACATCGCCTCCTCGGGTTTGATTCATTTGCTGGAGTGGCTCACAGACCGCAGGGAAACATGTTCACTGGTTTATTGTAAAGGGTGTGACAAGGGTACAAATGGAGAGATTCACAGGGCAAGGCGCTGGGAAGGGATTCAGGGCTTACATGCTATCTGGGGGTGCCGCCCTGGAAGACCTCCATGTGGTCAGCTAGCTGAGCCCTGTCTCATGGGACTTTTATAGAGGCTTCGTTAGGGATCTTTGAGCACATCATTGGCCATTGGTGATCAATGCTACCTTCAGCCTATCTATTGCTGGTGGAGGTTAAGGGGCAGGGCTGAAAGTACCAACTCTCCAATCATATCCTGGTCTTTTCAGTGACCACCCCCCCATCCTGAAGCTACCCAGGGGCTGTCAGCTGGGAGTCAACTGGACAGCATGGACCAAGTTGTCCACCACCTCGAAGGTTCTGAGGACCTTAGGAGCTGTCTTCCAGAAAATTGGGAGGAAGACCAAATATACATTTCACAATATCAAACACATTAAAGAAAAGTAGCTGGGCATGGTGGTGCATGCTTATAATCCCAGTGACTCTGGAGGCTGAAACAAGAGGATCACAATTTGGAGGCTAGAGGCAGCCTGTGCAACTCAGTGAGATATTGTCTGAAAATAAAATATTAAAAAGGAACAGAGAAAGTGCCTCTGTGGTAGAGCACTTACGTAGCATGTATGAGGCTCTGTATTCAGTCCTGAACACCATAAAGCTAGCTATGGTAACATAACTTAAAATAATATGCTCGTCAATATGTAAATGCCCTGGCCCAACTATACTAGTAGAATCAAGGAAAATCATCATAAATGTGTATGTTCTTTTGCAACCTGATTTTTCTTTCTTAAATTTATGTTTAATTGGCAAAAAAAAATTGTATATAATTGCCATGTACAACATGCTTTGAAATGTGTACACATTCTGGAATGGCTTAATTGAGCTAATTAACATATGCATTTCACATTTCAATTTTTTGTCATGTTATTTTTGATAAGCCGAACACCTGAGCTACGTTGCTGCCGGTGGCTTGAATTTCTGAAGGCTCCTGGTGAAGTACTGAACCAAACAGCATATAGTTGGCAGCTCTGTGTCTGTGAATTCAGCCTCTGAGGACTCAACTGGGGATCAAAAATATTCAAGAAAAAGAAATTTTAGCCGGGCGCGGTGGCGCACACCTGTAATCCCAGCAGCTAGGGAGGCTGAGGCAGGAGGATCACAAGTTCGAGGCCAGAGGCAGTCTGCGTAACTTAGTGAGACCCTGTCTCAAAAAGTACAAAAATGGGCTGAGGGTGCAGCTCAGTGGTCCAGCGCTTGCAGAGCATGCAATTGCGAGGCTCTGGGTTCAACCCCCTGGGTTCAACCCCCAGTACTGCCAAAAAAAATAAATAAATAAATAAAAGAAAGAAAGAAAGGAAGAAAAACAAAAAGAACCCTATGGAACGTGGTCAGACTTGTTTTATCATTATTCCCTAAACCATACAGTGTAACACCTATTTACATAGAATTTGCATTATATTAGGTCAGTAATCTAGAGATGATTTTAAAGTATGTGGGACAGGGCTGCGATCGTGGCTCAGTCATATAGTGCTCACCCAGTCTGTGCAAGGTCCTGGGTTCAATCTCCAGTGCCTCGAGAAATAAGAGTGCCAGAGGACGCACATAGCTTCTCTGCAAATGCTAGGCCGTTCTGTACAAGATACTTCAGCATCCTTACATTTTGGTATCTAGAGAGTCTTGGGGCCAATCTCTGGATACGAAGGGTGACTGAGCATTCTCCTTGATTTACCCAGGACCTGCAGTCCTGGAAAACAGTACCAGTTAATACTGTAAAAATACCTGGTGTTTGCCCAGGTGCCATAGTGCAGGCCTATCATCCCAGTGACTCAGGAGGCCGGAGAAGGAAGTTCGTTAGTTCAAGCCCAGGGGCAGAGTGTGTAATTTAGCAAGACCCTGTCTCAAAATAAAAAGTAAAAAGGTGCTGGGCTTGGTGGCACACGCCTGTAATCCCAGCGATTTAGGAGGCAGAGGCAGGAGGATCACAAGTTGGAGACCAGAAGTAATCTGTGTAATTTAGCAAGACCCTGTCTCAAAAAGTAACAAAAAAAAAAAAAAAAAAAAAGAGTGGGCTGGGGGTGCAGCTCGGCAGTATAGCACTTGGAAAGCATGCAAGTGTGAGGTCCTGGGTTCAACCCCCAGTACCGCAAAATAATAAATAAATAAATAAATAAATTAATTAATGTAAAAAAAGGAAGCTGAGGTGCAGCTCAGTAGTAGGAGCTTGCCTAGCATGTGGTACGCTCTGGGTTCAATGCCTTAATACTACAAATAAAAACCTTGATATTGATATGTAAGCATATGGAATGCTGGGCTGGGATTTAGCTCAGTTGGTAGAGTGCTGCTCTGCAGTCTCTGAGGTCCCGAGTTCAATCCCCAGCACTGCAAAAATGGGAGAAGGACCTGGCAATCCACTCCCAAGGCAATCCTGAAACAGTCTGCCATTGAAAACCCTGTAAGGGTCGCTATGAGTCGGATACCGACTCGACGGCACCTAACAACAACAACAACATATGGAATGCTAGGAAAACAGGTCATCATAAAGATAATTAACCGATGTGGGGTTGGGGATTTAGCTCAGTGGTAGAGTGCTTGCCTTGCAAGTGCAAAGCCCTGGGTTCGGTCCTCAGTACTGGGGTTGGGCGGGAAAGATAATAATTAACAGATGTCTAAGCTGCAGGGTTGATTGGAGAAGCTGTTGAAGATGTGACAGGAGAAACCCTTCAACCACTATTGTGGGGCTGAGGGTGTAATTTAGCGCTTGCCTAGCATGCGGGAGGCCCTGGTTTCACCCCCAACCCAGCAAAACAAAAGCAAAAAGCAGTCGTTATGACAAGCCAAAATCTGCACCTAGCCCCAACACAAGTTTTCAACTTTCCCACTGATGGATGCATTGCAGATAAACTGAGGCTGGGAGAGAAAAACTGACCCGCCAAGGCCAGCTGCCGGCACCTGAGCCTGACCTGGACACACAACCTCTTGACCCCAGCTCAGCCTTTGCTCTGTGGTGCTCCAGGGAGACCCGGCACGGCCTCACAAAGTGCCAAGGAAGCTCTATATTCCTTTCATCGCAGCTCCGCTTTTATACATTTTGTTTTAAAAAAATTAAGTAATAAGCATTTGGGGGCGTTTGCCGTGTGCTTACATGACACTGCTTACAGAGATTACCCTGAGCTCCCACAACCACCAGGCAGGGCAAGAGTTAGGATCCTGTAATCCCAGCACTAAGGAGGCAGAGGCAAGAGGATCACAGGTTCAAGGTCAGCTGGGGCTGCAGAGTGGGACGCTCTCTCTCTGTCTCTCTCTCTCACTCTCTCATCTATCTATCTATCTAGATCTATCTATCTATCTATCTATCTATCTATCTATCTATCATCTATCTAGATCTATCTATCTATCTAGATCTATCTAGATCTATCTATCCATCTATCTAGATCTATCTAGATCTATCTATCTATCTAGATCTATCTATCTATTTATCTATCTATCATCTATCTAGATCTATCTATCTATCTATCTATCATCTATCTAGATCGATCTATCTATCTAGATCTATCTATCTATCTATCTATCTATCTATCTATCTATCTAGATCTATCTATCTAGATCTATCTATCCATCTATCTAGATCTATCTATCTATCTAGATCTATCTATCTATCTATCTAGATCTATCTATCTATGTAGATCTATCTATCTATACATATATATATGTTGTTGTTGTTAGGTGCTGTCAAGTCGGTATCCGACTCATAGCGACCCTCATAGGATTTTCAGTGGCTGACTGTTTTGGGATTGCCTTGGGAGTGGATTGCCAGGTCCTTCTCCCATTTTTGCGGTGCTGGGAATTGAACTCGGGACCTCAGAGACTACAGCGCAGCGCTCTACCAACTGAGCTAAACCCCAGCCCCTGAACAGCTATTAAGTAACCTGTATTCTCAATCCTGATCTGCACTCTCAGTAGTTGTTAGGTGCCATCGAGTTGTGTCCAACTCAAAGTGACCCTGTGTACAACAGATGAAGCACTATTGTCATGCTTCTCTGCTATTCATAGGTTTTCAACAGCTGATTGATTTTTGGAAGTGGGTTTCCAGGTCCTTCTCCCAAGCCTACAGCACCTGGTGTTCCCAGGTGGTCTCCCATCCAAGTACTAACCAGGCCTGACCCTGCTTAGCTTCCAAGATTTGACGGGATTGACGGGATTGGAAGCCAGAGGGCTACGGCTGCAGGCTTCATATATATATATAGATAGATATAATATAGCTAGATGATAGATAGATAGATGATAGAAAATTACTATTATTAGGATCCTATTTCACAGATAAAGAGACGAGACTGAGGGTGAGTCTGAAGCCGTGTGGCCCCAGGTCCCTCTGATTTCTGAGTCTGAGCCTCCTCCGCCTGTCTGCACTACAGTGTCGGCTTCCGGGAGATTCCTTTGAAGAATGGATTTTGCTGGGAAACAGCAGCCCTGGGGAGGCCACCTTAGCTGGGCCTGAGTCATTCGGCTGGTAGAGTTTGGACGAGATGAAGAGGCCATTGTTGAAGGAGCCCTTGCCAGAACGGGAGCCGGAACACTGTTTATAGAAAGCCCTGGAGCACTCAACCCTGGCAGACCAGATCGAGAGCACAGATAAGCAAGAAGGAGTTTTTAGAAACTGCCCACCGTCTCCTCTTGAAGAGGTAGTTATTGACAGATTGTGAATAAGTCTCTAGGCTGTACATGAGATGATGGATTTACTGATGCAGTGTATTTATATATCGTTGTTGTTGTTGTTGTTGTTGTTGTTGTTAGGTGCTGTCGAGTCTGTATCCAACTCATAGCGACCCTGCATACAACAGGCCAAACACTATTGTCAGTGCTTCTCTGCTGTTCATAGGGTTTTGAATGGTGGATTGTTTTTTGGGAGTGCGTTGCTGGGCCCTTCTCCCAAGCCTACAGTACCTGGTGTTCCCAGGTGGTCTCCCACCCAAGTACTAACCAGGCCTGACCCTACTTAGCTTCCAAGATCTGACAGGATCGGATGCCACAGGGGTATGGCTGTGGGCATATATCTATGGTGGTTATATTTAATAAAATGTTGCTGTTGTTGTTGAGTGCTGCTGAGATGGATCCAACTCATAGAGACCCTGTGCGCAACAGAACGAGACACTCCCTGACACCGTGCTATGCCCGGCACTATTGTCAGTGCTTTTCTGCTATTCACTGGGTTTTCAGTGGTGGACCATCTTGGGAGTGGGCTGCCAGGTCCTTCTCCCCAGC
The DNA here is from genome assembly GCA_007922755.1 of Pedetes capensis. Taxonomy (NCBI): domain Eukaryota; kingdom Metazoa; phylum Chordata; class Mammalia; order Rodentia; family Pedetidae; genus Pedetes; species Pedetes capensis. Next base: position 46,718 of record VMDO01011776.1, on the reverse strand, counting down.
CTGCAGCACCTGGTATTCCCAGGTGGTTTCCTATCCAAGGACTTACCAGGCCGACCTTGCTTAGCTTCTGAGATCAGGTGGGATCAGATGCCTGGGTCCTATGGCTGAAGGCTAATAAAGTGTACATAGTGGAAAACAGCCTATTTTATAATGTTTTGGGATCATTTGGTAATGTCCACACTTACACGTCTATAGCAGAATGGGAGGAGAACACACTCTAGAGATAATTCAGTAAGCCTTGCTTGGTCAGCTGGAAGATGGGCATGTGGGTGCATCTTCTCCTTTCTCAGGTGCCATGATCTTGTTTGCTTGTTTGTTTGTTTAGGTTTTCTGAAACGGGTTCTTGCTATATAGCTCAGGCTGGCCTGGGCCTTGAGATCCTCCTTCCTCAGCCTCCTGGGTACCGGGATTACAGCCACCCCCATGCCTGACTCTCCAGGCCTTTTATTTATAACGACAATGGCCGTCATGGAGTGCCACCCTAGCACTCACTAAGCCCTCCAGCTATTCTCTCTTTCCATCCTGAGTAGATCACCCCGCAAGGTCAGTTGGTGTTATCTAATTACCCTCATTTTATTGAGAAGGAAACGGGAGACCTTTGACTTTCCCTCTGGGCCTCCCCTAGGCTGCCTCTTCCCTCTGAGGCTCACTGGACTTGGCAGCCTGCTCCAAGCAAGTGAGTCCACGGCGAGGCCACTGGCTCCTGGCTGAGACCGCAGGCCCCTGGCGAGGGACGAGGCAGTGGGCAAAGCCCCAGACCTCAGCCAGGGCCAGGCTCTACACAGTGCCCTGGGGACCCCTCTGCCACCTCTGGTGCCGTAATGCCTGCTTCGTCTCCAAGCAACGGAGGCGGCATCAACAGCAAGGGCGTGGGAGGAGGAGGCTGGATCTTCTTTCAGAGCTCTGGGGTCTTCAGAGGGGATCTGCTCTCTCCCTTGCCTGTCAGGTCCTCTGGAGCCCAAGGCCAGCCTTGCAGGGCACAGGCTGCTCAGCGCCCTCCCCTCTCCTGGCCTGGGTGGACTCCATCCTGCACCACACCCAGAGGGCTATCTACTCCTCCCAGGCCTCTTTCCCAAGCACAGGGCGGGGAGTGGAGTGTTCGGTCATCTCTGGGGCACTCGGGGCATTCTAAGCCACCAAGGCGGCTGCCACGTGCCAAGTCTCCAGTATCGGGGGAAATGACCTCAGAGCTTTGGACATAGCTGCCCGGCCACTGTCCAGACTTCAAGGTCCTCCAGCATGCACCCGTCTCCAAGCTGGAAGGTCTGCCAGCCTTCCTTGCCTCAGATGCCCCAGCAGGGAGCCGAGGCGTGCGGGAAGCAAGGCTTCTAGGACAGGGTGAGCCCTCTGAATCGCAAAGGCTCTCGCTTGAGTGTTGGACTCCATGGAGTCTGAAAACCCAGCTTTCAGCTGGGCGCGGTGGTGCACACCTGTCATCCCAGCGGCTCGGGAGGCCGAGGCAGGAGGATTGCAAGTTCGAGACCAGAGGCAGTCTGCATGACTTAGCGAGACCCTGTCTCAAAAAGTTAAAAAAATGGGCTGGGGGTGCAGCTCAGTGATCCAGCACTTACAGAGCATGCAGGCCTGGGGCCCTGAGTTCAACCCCCAGTACCGCAAAAAAAAAAGAAAAAAGAAGGTGGTAATAGGAGGTAAACATGAGTAATGTACAATGAAGTGTGTGTATGATCGTGTCATAATGAAACCCATTAAATTGTGCATTAAAAACTACTAAAAAAATAATAATAGAACAAAACAGAGGTCTTCACCTTTACTCTGAAGGGGAAGAAAAAAAGACCGTGTCCTCTACACATCTTAAGTAGGTGAGGTCCTGTAAATCACACAGAGAGAGGGCAGATTAATAAGAGAAGAACAACAGGAGTTTATTCATAGTCTGTCACACACATGCACAGCAAGTGACCCCCGGCTGGTGAGACCTGGGCTCACCCAGCATCTAAACGAAGGAACGATAAAATCTAGAGAAGCCAGGACAAGAGGAACACACCTTGAGCCCCTAGCAAACTGTGAGCGCGGAAACTAATGGAAGCCAAGGGCGGGTGGGAAGTCCTGTCCCCGAGATCCCTCTGGGGCCATCTTGGGCTGACAAGGGTCTAGGGAGGTGTTTGGTGATGGGATGTGTCCTTCTTGCTGGAGAGGGGAGCTGGGACAGCTTTCCAGATGTATGTCCTGCGTCTAAGCAAATGCCATGGGTGGGGGTCAGGGGGTGGTTCTTGCATCATCTTCTTCTCAATTGTTTTCAGCTCAAAATAATCAGTACGCCAGAGTGGCATATCTGGGCAGCATGTTCTGCGTGAAGGAAAGCGATTGAGTTCACTGCCCAAGTTATTTAGCTCCATATTGTATCTGTCCCTGTAAAGAGGTGTTTTGGTCACAAGTAGCTGCTCTCTGGGGTCAGTATGACTAATATGTGAACAGTCGAAGATCTGGAGTTCAAATTGTGGATCTACTACTGACTGTGTGACCTTGAACAATGTATTGGCCTCTCTGTGCCTCCGCTTTCAATTGTTATATTTACCTCCACTGTGGTTATGAGGAATGAACAAGAAGATAACGAACCTAAAGCCTTTGGCCGAGTATCTCCCCTCAAAGAGTTCAAGTCATAGTACCTATGATTATTTTTAGGGTCATGTTGTAGGCTCAAAGGGGACTCAGCCTTGAGCGTCATCATTCTAGACCCTTTTCTTTATCATGATCCCCCCTTAGATTGCTGCTTGCTATCTCGGTCTTTGAGATCTAATTTTCTCAATCAGTTTGGTTGCTAAGCAATAGTGTAATTTTCCATATTGACTAAGCATTTTAAAATATGTGCGTAAATAACAGTGCCAGGAGCAAGCCTGGGCCCTGGTGTGTTCCTTTTCACTCTTTGTTCTATAACAGTGGGCTGCTGCTTCTTTTTCTAATCAAATAAACGAGCCAGTCAACACCCTTCAGGCTCACCGTGATCATTGTGGAATCGGGTCTGGTCCCCGAGGGCCTGGAGCTGAGCCCAGTACCTGGAGGGCGTCAGGCTCTGGGGACAGAGGATGACTCATTTGAAATCAGCAGGTGCTGGGACAGAGGCCCCATGTGCACCTTAACGCCAGGCAGCAGAGGGCCAACCGAACCCCATGCGTGTTATGGAAAAGCTCTGGGCACCTCCCGCCACACCGTGAGCTGATGCAGCCGCTATCCGCATGTTTCCTTTCTGTTATGGAGACTAAGCGTGTGTCTGTGTTTGTCTGGTTGCGTTCGATGTTCCAGCTCCAACCAGGACAGTAGTGACCGTGAGTAAATGAAAATGTGCGTATATCCAAGCAGTGGGTTTCGACTTTACGATTTTCTATTTCTGCAGCAGCGTCTCATCACCACAAAGCCTCTGCTGCCCTGTTTGCTGGATTCTGGGTACAGGTTTTGTCCGATGAAGACGTTTCCAGGCGGTTAGCCTAACGCTGTCTGCTAACTGGGTCGGTCGTTCCCTGAGCCTGTGATGATTGCAACTGGGCCCCGGGCGAGAGGTTTCAGCTGGATGACCTCATTTTCTCCTCCCAGGAGTCTGCGAGGCCAGCGTTATTTATTTATTTATTTATTTATTTATTTATTTATTTATTTATTTATTGGTACTGGGGGTTGAACCCAGGGCCTCGAGCTTGCATGCTCTGCAAGTACTGGACCACTGAGCTGCACCCCCAGTCCTTTTTTTTTTTTTTTAACTTTTTGAGACAGGGTCTCACTAAGTTATGTAGACAGCCTCTGGTCTCGAACTTGCGGTCCTCCTGCCTCTGCCTCCTGAGCCACTGGGATGACAGGCATGCGCCACCGCACCTGGCTGCCACTTTTATCTTAAAGACACTTATCAGATCTGGGCATTCTGGATGGCAACTAAAACAATATCTTTTTCTTTTTTTTTTTTTTTCCCAGTATTGGGGTGTTGAATCCAGGGCTTTGTGCATGCTAGGCAAGTGCTCTGTCAGTGAGCTGCTCCCCCTGCCCATTTTTTACTTTTTATTTTGAGACAGGGTTTCTCTAAGTTGCATAGGCTGCCTCTGGTGTGAACCTTAGCCTCCACCTCTCAGGTTTACGTGCTCCACTGTGCCAGCAAAACAAGATCTTTTTCAAAATTGGAAGCAAATGTCCAAACAAAACATGTATACAAATGTTCACGGCAGCACTATTCCTAATAGCTAAAAGGTAGAAACAACTGAAAAGTCCATCAATGGATAAATGGACAGATTGTGGTATATTCATACAATGGAATATTATTCAGCCATAAAAAATGAAGTCCTGACGCATGCTACAAAATGGGTGAACCCTGAAAACATTATGCTAAGCGTAAAAAAGAGTCTGGACACAAAAGGCCAGTGTTGTATGGTTGCATTCCTATGAAATGTGTGTAACAGGCAACTCCATACAGAAAGGAGGCGGGACTCCCAAAGGCTGGGGAAGCATCTGAGCATCGAGCGGTTGGTTTCCTTTTGCGTGATAAAAACGTTCCAGGACTAGGCCAGGCATGGTGGTGTACCCTTGTAGTTCCAGTCACTCAGGATGCAGAGGCAGGAGGGTTGCAAGCTCAAGGCCAGAGGCAGCCTGTGTAACATAGCAGGACCCTGTCTCAAAATAAAAAATAAAAAAGGGGCAGGTGCAGTGCAGTGGTAGAGTGCTTGCAAATTACGCACGCACGAGGCCCTGGGTTTGCCACCCCTCCCACCAGTACTGCATAAAAAAAGGAAAGAAAAAGGTTCCAGAGCTAGGTGGTGGTAATGACTGCACAGCACTGTGACCTGTGACGCCCTCAGTGTCACTGAAGGTAAGTTTTGTATTATGTCTATTTTACTACATGGAAAGTTTACAGCATTCCTAGAAATCAAAAGAAATCTTTTTCAGAGACATTTGGGCATTATCTCAAATTAATATTTACCCTACATTCTCAAAAGAGAAAATCAGCCAATTAAGATAATGATTCCAAGCCTAGCGTGGTGGCGCACGCCTGTAATCCCAGTGGCTGGGGAGGCAGAGGCAAGAGGATCGCAAGTTCGAGACCAGAGGCAGTCTGTATAATTTAGTGAGACCCTGTTTCAACACAGTAAAAAAAAATGGGCTGAGCTTGCAGCTCAGTTGGCCAGCACTTGCAGAGCATGCAAGGGTGAGGCCCTGGTTCAACCACCAGTACCGCAAAAGAAAAAAAAAAAAAAAAAAAAAAAAAAAAAAAAAAAGATGTTGATTCTACCAGTGTGCACTGAAATCCTAGTGGCTCAGTAGGCAGGAGGATGGTGAGTTTGAGGCCAGAGGCAGCCTGTGTAACTTAGCAAGGACCTGACTCAAGATAAAAAATACAAAAAGGAGCTGGAGTGAAACCCAGTGATAAAGCACTTGCCTAGTATGTACAATGCCCTGGGTTCAATTTCTTTCTTTCTTTCTTTCTTTCTTTTTATTTTTTTTTATTTTTTTTGCCATACTGCAGGTTGAACCCAGGGCCTTGTGCTTGCACGCTCTGCAAGTGCTGGACCACTGAGCTGCACTCCCAGCCCATTTTTTTACTTTTTGAGACAGGGTCTTGCTAAGTTATGCAGACTGCCTCTGGTCTCAAATTTGCGATCCTCCTGCCTCCACCTCCCGAGCCGCTGGGATTACAGGCGTGGGCCACCGCGCCCGGCTCCTGGGTCCAATTTCTAACATCACAAAAAATATAATAATAAATATGAGGAGTCCAACTACTGTGAAATTGGGACTAGGATACCACAGCAGTCCCTGCTGGCAGCTTTTGGCAGCTGAACTGATAATAACCTGGACTTACTAAGTGACAGAAGTATCTCCTTGTGTGTTTAAGCCTCAGTAGCCAGGTTTCTGTTATTTGAGTGAAAAGCAATCACAACTACTAAAGTTACAAATATAATAAAGTGAGGAAGTAAAAGTAGACACTATGTAAGTAAAAATAGATACTAACAGGACAGGGGAGGAGAGAGCCCAATAAATGGGCTAAATACTCAGCTCTCACAGTAGGAAAGTCTCAAGGGATAAATCAAAAAGTTATACGTACTCAATTGAATTGAAGACATATGTACACACTAACACTTGTACATGAATGTGCAAGAATGTCTACCACCTGATGAATCGCTGTTAGCTGCCATCGCATTGGGTCCAACTCAAAGTGACCTGTGTACAACAAAACGAAACATTCCCTAACATCATGCCCCTGCCCAGCACTACGTCAGTGCTTCTCTGCTCTTCGTAGGGTTTTCAACGACTGATTGTTTCAGGATTGTTTTGGGAGTGGGCTGCCAGGTCCTTCTCCCATTTTTGTGGAGCTGGGGATTAAACTCCAGTGTTTCAGAGGGTGCTGAGCAGCACTCTACCAACCGAGTTAATCCCCAGTTCCCATCAGATGAACATAGAAACAAAATGTGATCTCTCCACAGAGTGGAAGATTACTTACCCGTAAAAAGGAAGGAACTCTGATACATATTACAACATGGATGAACTTCGAAAACATTTCACTAAAGTGAAAGAAGCCACAGGTGACGCATTACTTGTGTGAGTCTGTAGTAGGCAAACCCACAGGAACATGAAGTTGCTGGGGACTGGTGGAGGGTAATGGGGAATAGCAGCTAATTAGTTTGAGGTTTCCTTTTAGAGTTATTAAAAATGTCCTGGAATTAGTGGTGATGGTTGTACCATTTTATGGATATACAAAAACTCACTGAATTGCACCCTGTAAAAGGATAAGTTTATGACATGAATTATACCTCCATAAACAAAAGAAAAAGACGCACAAGCTGAGCTCTGGGGACCTGGAAGGATCCACCGAAAGGCAAAGCCAAAGGCGATTCCCTCTCAGGGGCAGAAGGCAGACTTGGGCAGAGTAAGAAACTGCTTTTCATTTTTAAACCTTCCAAAGAAACTCTGCCTGCAGCTGTAGCCCTGTGGCATCCGATCCCATCAGATCTCGGAAGCTAAGCAGGGTCGGGCCTGGTTAGTACCTGGATGGGAGACCACCTGGGAACACCAGGTGCTGTAGGCTTGGGAGAAGGACCCGGCAGCCCACTCCCCCAAATCAATCTGCCATTGAAAACCCTATGAACAGCAGAGAAGCACTGACAATAATGTTTCGCCTTTTGTACATAGGGTTGCTATAAGTCGGACACCGACTCGATGGCACCTAACAACAACAACAACAACAAAGAAACTTTATGGGGCTGGGATTTAGCTCAGTTGGTAGAGTGCTGCACTGCAGTCTCTGAGGTCCCGAGTTCAATTCCCAGCACCGCAAAAATGGGAAAAGGACCTGGCAACCCACTCCCAAGGCAATCCCGAAACAGTCGGCCATTGAAAACCCTATGAGGGTTGCTATGAGTCGGATACCGACTCGACGGCACCTAGCACCACACACACACAAAGAAACTTTAAAGAAAAAAAGCTTAAACTGGGTACAGTGGCTCATGCCTGTAATCCCAGGGACTCAGGAGGAGGATCGCAGGTTCAAGGCCAGAGGCCTTGAAAAGAAAAGAAAAAAGAAAAAGAAAAAGACCTTGACATGGGGCTATTTCTTTTTTGGTAGTCGTGGCTAGGGCAGCGACATCAGGAAGAAAGAGTCTCCTCTCTCATTTCCAGGCAGGCTGCCAGCTCAAATCTCCTTCTTTTCTTCTTCTTGTCTGGCAGCCTGGTATCAGAGACTGAAAACCAGCTTCTGAGTAAACAGGAAAAATGAAAAAGCACTTTTTTTTTTTTTTTTTTTTGCGGTTCTGGGGGTTGAACCCAGGGCCTCGCACCTGCATGCTCTGCAAGTGCTGGACCACTGAGCTGCACCCTCAGCCCATTTTTTATTTTTTATCTTGAGTCAGGGTCTCCCTAAATTATACAGGCTGCCTCTGGCCTCGAACCTGCGATCCTCCCATTTTTGCCTTCCAAGTCACTGGGATTACAAGTGTGTGCCACGGCGCCCAGCTGAAAGAGCACATCTTTAACTAAGATCACAAATCCATAATTCTTCAGACACATGACCACCACAGTGCTTGTCATAACCTTGGAAAAGTGACGTGCATCATACCTGAAAAATAACCTTCATATCCCTTTGAGAGCCTCTCGACCAGAGAAAGAAAGAAGCAGGTTAGGCAGGAAAAATCTGTCCCGCCAACCCAGAGGCAAACCCAAACATGAGAGATGACACAGGAGCCCAGTCGTGAGGACACAGCTCGGCAGCTGTCACAACAGAAGTTTAAGCTGGGCACAGTGGCCCATGCCTGTCACTTGGGAGGCACAGGCAGGAGGATTGCAGGTTCAAGGCCAGAGGCAGCCTGTGTAACTTCGAGAGACCCTGACTCAAGATAAAAAAAATGGTCTGGGGCGCAACTCAGTGACACCTGCAAACCCATACTTTTGCACTTGCAAAGTATGTGCAAAGCCCTGGGCTCAAGCCCCGGGTTCAAGACCCAAGTACTGCAAAAGAAAGAAAGAAAGGAAGGAAGAAAGAAAGAGAGGGAGAGAGAGAGAGAGAGAGAAGAGAAAAAAGAAAACAGGAGAGCAATGACTTTCTCTACTTAAAAACAAAGATAAGACAAACACATACACATACACAAAAAACAAACAAACAACAACAATAACAACAAAAACAGAAGAAAGATGAGGACACACACTGAGGACACAGAAGTCCCTCATAACTGCTGGACACAGTGTCATCGGAATCCGTCTCTACAGCATTGTGTAATTTTCCCTGTTCACTCCTCCACTCTGGCAGAGCTGGGGACAAGCCAGGGCCTTGAGCATGCTGGCAAGCGCTTAACCTCAGGGCCCCAGCCCTAGCCCTTGGCTTCTTGAGACAGTCTTGCTATGGAGCCCAGGCTGGCCTCAAACTCCTGATCCTTCCGCCCCAGCCTCCCTATGCAGGATTAAGTTACAGGTGCGCGCCACCATGCCTGGCCCTTTTTACTTCTTCTTTGAGGATTTACTGTTTGGTGGGCTCTAAGCTCAGCATGGGCTGGGATTTAGCTCAGTTGGTAGAGCGAGCTCTGCAGTCTCTAAGGTCCTGAATTCGATTCCCAGCACCACAAAAACAGGAGAAGGACGTGGCAACCCACTCCCAAGGCAATCCTGAAACAGTCAGCCATTGAAAACCCTATGAGGGTCGTTATGAGTCAGACACAACTCGATGGCACTTAACAACAACAAGCTCAGCACAGAACTTCCCCTGCGAGGCAGGCAGAGACAGGTGTGCAGGAGACCGAGGTGGGTCTCTTTCCCCAGGATGCTTGGAAGCCCAGCCCTCAGCAATGCTATCACCATGGGAAAGGGGGAGGTGGCCGGGCCCTGCCTGCAGGGTGCGAGCTGGGGGCCAGCCCTAGCTCTCCGTGTCCTGCCGCTAAATTGGATCCAGATGTTGCCTAGGAATCTGATACGAACAAAGAGTTCCGGGGCGACTGGTGCTTCCCACTGCGGGGCGGCGGGAAGCCTCGGACCCCAGAGCCTGGTTGGAAGTTTTGGAGGAGCCCAAGCCCGGTGGACCCCACGTGGCTCCTGCTGTGGGGAAGAACCGGGTTTTGCCAGCTGGCTTGGTGTATGGCTGGTAATCAAGTTTGTGGAGTCTGGACAAGGTGATGGGCTGGGTCTCTTTCGAAGGTCCTTGGCTCCCACCTCTCTGTCCTGGGAGCCAGCTGCGTGGACCGGCCTGATTTCTTGTGTCAGGAGATGGACTTTTCTTAACCCGAGCCTCCCTCTCTCCATCAGGCTTGGGAGGCTGCACAGAGTGTGTGTGGGGGAGTGTGGTAGGGGGAGTCCAGGTGCTTTTTTTTTTTTTTTTTTTGCAGTACTAGGGTTAAACCCAGGGCCTCATGCATGCTAGGCAAGTGCCCCACCACTGAGCTGTACCCCCAGACCCTTTTTTTTTTACTTTATTTTTGCTTTTTGTGGTACTGGGGGACTGAACCCAGGGCCTCATGTATACTTTGCAAGCACTCTACCATTGAGCTGCTCCTCCAGGCCCCGTTCTATTTTTTTGAGTCCAGGCCTTGCTGAATTACACAAGCGGCCTCCGGCATGGACCCCTGATCCCCCTGCCTCACCTCCCGGGTCACTGGAGTGATGGGCGAGTGCCATCACGGCAGGTCCCCATTTTTACTTTTTATTGTGACACAGGGTCTTGCTAAGTTGCACAGTCTGCCTCTGGCCTCAAACTCGTGACCCTCCTGCCTCGGCCTCCTGGCTCCCTGGGATTACAGGTGTGCGCCGCACCGTGCCGCTGCACCTGGCCAGTCTTACACAATACGTTGAGTAATTGAATGCATGGAAGTTTCTTGGTGTCCGAAAAGCTTCCGATTCTAAGCCTTCTGGACCTGAGCGTGGAGTGTGTCTTGCGGTGGGCTCTGTCGGGCCTTGCTGGAACAGTCACTTCTGACTTGGCGATAGTCAGGGAACCTGCGTGGACAGAGCTAAGGCAGGAGGCTGCGCGTGGGGACCTGTGTCCTGGAGCCCAGCCCTCTGCCGCCTGGCCAGCTCTCGCCCAGGAACTGCAGGTTTCTGGCGGCCTGGGTGGGGAGGAGCCCCGCCCAGTCTCCAGTTGGCGGATGGGAGCCAGGAGCAGAGGTTCGGAATTTCTGGACCTGCGGGGAGTGAGGCGGGGCTGCACCCCACCCCTGGCCTTACCTGGGGTGGGGCGGGGGAGGCACGGCCTTCAGAGGGAACCAGACGAGAAGCAGCACTTGGAAAACCCCAGCCTGGGCCTGGGGGCTGGCGGAGATCTGGCCACGTCTCTTCCTGGGAAGCCTGTCCTAACCCACGGGGTGCTGATTTCTGTAAGGAGGCACCTGGCAACCAGACACCCACGTCGGGGCTTGGAGGCGTGTGTCTGCGGGCACTCTCATGGCACAGGAAGGGGTGTGCGGCAGAGGGCGCGCACGGGCCGCGCGGAATCCAGACAGCGCTCTCGGGTGACATTCTGGCCTCCCCTGAGCCCCGCTTTACTCCTTGCTTTTTTTTTTTTTTTTTGGTGGTGTTGGCCATGGAGCCCAGGGCCTCGAGCACGCTGGGCTCCCCTGAGCTCCAGCCCCAACCCCCAGCTGCACCCCCTGGTGAAGCGGGGCTTCATGAACACGTACGCAGGGCTCACCTGCTGCTCACCAGGCACCTGGGGGGCCTTGATAAGCGGGGAGCCGGACAGAGTCTGAGGATGCCGGTGTTGCCCTGGGGACCCAGAGCACTTCCAGGGCCTGGGGGAGAAGCCCTGGCCCCAGACAGCAGCGCTAGGAAAACTAGGGCTTCCGCCTGAGGAGACAGCGGCAGAGCGAGCAGAGAGAGGCCCAGAGAGGGAGGCCTCGGGCGTGAAGTGCAGAGGCCGCTCAGCACCAGGGGGCAGGCACAGAGCCGCAGGAGTCTGGCCCGACCTCGGAGGCTGGGCTGGAGGTCGAGTGGAATTCTAGTTCCGGGCGCAGGGCACAGAGGACAGGCTCTGCCTGCTGACTGGGCAGCCCGGCTCCTGGTTCGAGGCTGAGCCTCTCCACCTGGGACAAGGAAGTAGCCCGGGGTCCCCAGCCACCCGGCTCCACTGGCCTGAGCCAAGCCTCACCTTGCTGGCCCCTGCTGGGTCTGAGCCCTGACAACAGCACAGGGCGCCAAGGGTCTTCACGTCACCTCTGCATCTCCAGGCTCCGTCAGGACCCCTGAGGTCTGCAGGGAGGGCACCCCGCCTGACATCTAGCACGCAGCCTACCAGGGCAGTGGGCGGCTGGGCAGAGCATGGCGGGTTTGGAAGAGGCAGCCCTTGTCTAGGAGCCTGGCCCCGGCTGGTGGGCCTTCCCTTGGGCAGTGGCTGGCCACCTTTTGGGAGCGGCTGCCAGGGCTGACTGTCAGACCCTACCCAGCCTGCTGACACAGTGACTGGGGCCTGGGGCTCGATCACAGAGTCAGAACAGCAGGGCTGGCCCCAGGGCCACTGGGGAAGCTAAGGCCCCCACCGGGAACCTGGGCACTGCTCTCCGCTGCTTCCCTGCCGCAGGGCCGCTGCCCCGCCCTGGGATGCAGAGGTCAGGCAAGCCATGTCCTGCAGCCTACGGGGAATGGGCGCCGAGGCCCCCACCTGGGGGAGGCCGTGCTAGACCACGGTGGAGCAGGGAGGTGGCCACAGGGAGCTGCGTTCTGGGACCATGGCGACCCTGCTGGCCCCTGGAGCTGGAGGCCTGTGGTGGCCGTGGGGTGGCGTGGCCTCTCTTTGCAGCTCGAGGCAGACCTGGGCCCAGGCAGACCAGGAGCCCCAGCAGGACGTTCCCACCCGCACCATGGTGCTCCCCCCGCTTCAGGCCCTCTCAGTTCTCTGCCCAGCTGGTGACCCTCTGGTCCCCTCCCATTGTCTGGGAAACACCTCGCTCACCCGGCAGGGGCCTCGGTCCCTTGGTCCCCCTCCACCCAGCATGCAGGCAGAGGCGATAAGGGACTGGGTGGCCCCTGGTGGCCCTCACCCGGGGCTCGGCCGCCCCTGCAGGGAGCCTCGGGAAGCTGTGGGCCTCCAGACTCCAGGGTGCTGGGCTCACTGCTCAGGGCTCAGTGCCGCTGTCACACTCTGCAGGGGCTGTGGTCCTCCCTCAAGGCCACGCTGGGGTCTACAGTGCTGACAGGCACAGGTGTCTGGGGCTGGGTCGCTGGGCTAGGGTTCCTGTCTCCACCACTGGATGAGCTCTTTCTTTGGGTGACTCGAAGGCACAGCTAGAACTGAAAGCTGCCAGCTTGCAGGACACTGCCCAGAGAGGCTGAGCAACTTTCTCCAGGACACACAGCACCACGAGTCTGAGCGGGACCACGAGATCCCCCTCTGGATGGATGAGCACAGGAGCTTGAGGAAAAGGGTGGTTTTGCTGCCTTCTTCTCCCCACACTGACCTGGCAGGGTCTGCTCATGGACAGCCTTTCGGATGACAGAATTGGAGGGCTGGGAAAGCAGAGGAGTCCAGAGGGGAGATGGGTGTCCGGCACTGCAGCCCCACCTCTACCTCTTACCAGCCAGGGCTGTTTCCTGGCCACACCGGGCATGCGCATGGGAGCCTGGCCCTTCTCTGAGGGACCTGCAGGCACCGAGAGCCCCTGTGGCCAGCTGGGGGCCTCCCCCTTCCTGCTGCCCTTTCTGGCAGCTGAAACTTTATACTGATCCAGGAGCCAAGCAGGCGCGGCCAGCACATTCTTTCTCCTGTCCTGGGAGCAGGGGTGGGCGGGGCCTGCCCAGGCCTGACCCCAGGCGGGGCTCTCTGGGGACGCAGGGGGAGGGGAGCCCGAAGGCTATGTCTTTGGTTTGGAGCGCTGGGGCTCTTGGACAGGAGCGGGTCAGCCGCAAGCCCCCTGGGGATGCAGCTGCACAGGGGCTCTGGGGCCTCTGCACAGGGGCTCTGGGGCCTCTGCACAGGGGCTCTGGGGCCTCTGCCCGGCTTCCGCACGTGGTTCCTGCCAAGACTGTCTCCCCAGCAAACGCCCAGGGGCCAAGAGGACAAGAATGGGAATGGAGGAGAGGTACTCGGGCTCAGGTGGGTGTGGTGCACGTGTGGGCTCCCCTCCCACAGGGCCTGGGCGGGCCCCTCAACTGTTTCCTTGTGAAAATGGCCTCTTGGCTAGGTTTGACTCCTAGCACTTAGGAAAAAAAAAAAAAAAGTCTGTCTGGCCTGGGGCGACGGCACCTGCCTGTGATCTGGGCACCAAGGAGGCCGAGGCAGGATTGCGGGTTTGAGGTCAGCCTGGGCTACATAGCAATTTCTACATAGCTAGACCTTCTCTCAACAAACAAAGAGTTGGGGATGTAGCTGCTTAGATGAGAATGTTGTTGTTGTTGTTGTTAGGTGCCGTCAAGTTGGTATCTGACTCATAGCGACCCTCATAGGGTTTTCAATGGCTGTTTTGGGATTGCCTTGGGAGTGGGTTGCCACATCCTTCTCCCATTTTTGCGGTGCTGGGAATTGAACTCGGGACCTCAGAGACTGCAGTGCAGTGCTCTACCAACTGAGCTAAATCCCAGCCCTAGATGAGCATAGGCAATAAAAAACTACCACCACCACCAAAAAAATGCTATGAGGGGAGGCAGCTCTCTTATACAGCCTCCCTCTCCTGGCAGGCTGACACCGGGACACAAGCTGCGTGTGTGGCACAGGCCTCTGATCCCACACTCAAGAGGCTGAGGTAAGAGGATTGAGTTAGAGGTCAGCCGGGGGCCACACAGCAAGACCCTGCCTCAACCCAGAGGACCCAACAGCCCCCATCAAGGCATTGCTGTGGATGACCCAGAACATCGCCACCCCCGCCCTGCACTGCACACACAGGGGGAGGCCGGCATTCCAGCCTCCTGCAGTCCTGCCCACTGCCCTGGGTCCCCCCCCACACAAAGTTTAAGAACTAAAGGCCCCTGGAGGGGCAATCGAGTGGGCGGAGGCACTCATCCAGGTGTCTTCACCCCAGCTCACTCAGGGTGGCAGGTGAGGACAGAGGGGCAGATGTCCCACCTGCACAGTGCGGAGCTCTGCTAGGGCCGCCCCATGGATGTTGACATGCTTGTGCCCCGCTGCACCCAGGAAGCAGAAGTGTCACCTTACGACGCCGGTTTTACCAAGAGACGGCCTGAAGGGTGCAGGGCGTCAAAGTGCAAAGGAACCTGCGGGTCTCTGCCTACCTGGGAGCTGCAAACGTCTCGACAGGGCACGGAGGACCAGCCTGCAGAGGAAGCGACGCCCAGGCAAGGCAGTGGCCGCCTGGGGTACGGTGGGGCTGAGGGGCCGCTGGCTGACGGGGGTGCCGTGTGCACAGGGCTTTGGCTCTCCCAGCGCACAGGTGGGATCTCCCTGTCTAATGTGGAAGTCCGTGCTAAGGACAGAAAATTATTTGGCTGCTGGGCGCGGTGGCGCACGCCTATAATCCGGGTGGCTTGAGAGGTGGAGGCAGGAGGATCGCAAGTTTGAGGCGAGAGGCAGCCTGCGTAACTTAGTGAGACCCTGTCTCAAGAAAGTAAAAAAAAAAAAAAAAAAAAAAAACAAAAGGGAGAAAAAAGGGTTGAGGGT
Source organism: Pedetes capensis (assembly GCA_007922755.1). Classification (NCBI taxonomy): domain Eukaryota; kingdom Metazoa; phylum Chordata; class Mammalia; order Rodentia; family Pedetidae; genus Pedetes; species Pedetes capensis. The sequence continues at coordinate 31,714 of VMDO01011776.1, read as the reverse complement.
GCAGCTCAGTGGTCCCTGTGCTCAGCTCAACCCCCAGTACCACAGAAAGAAAAAAAAGGAAATTATTTGGCTCATGCTGGACTTGTGATTTCCAAGGGGAAGTCCGAGCCGCACCACTTTCAGCAACAAGGGACGTGTGTGAGAATCCTGGGCCTGTGACACTGAGAGAGGGCTTCCTTCCCTTGCCAGCAAGGGCCCGGGAGCCTGAACTCTCATGGCTGGCTTCTCTGCTGCGTTCCCATCCCAGAACAGCTTCCCACAGGGCAGAAAATGGCCTTCTGGGAGCCCGGGCAGGTCATGGGACAGAAGGGAAGTCCCAAGGAGCCACTCAGGCTGGCGTGGCTTGGGCCACCTGGGGGAGCGTGGCAGGCAAGAAGGCAGCACCCCCATTCACTTGAGCAGATGTTTATTGAGCACCTATCAAGTGCAAGTGCAAGGCGCTGTGCTGGGCGCCCGGGAGGTACAGAGTGAACACAGAGGCCGCTGCCCACGAGGAGCTCACAGTCTGGAGGCGGCGGGGCACAGACAATCAGCTGTGGGGACACCAGGTGGAGGCGGGCGCCAGAGTCGACACAGGGCTGGGGCCTGGGGGGGCGCAGTTCTAGTGGAACAGAGAGGCACACGCAAGGGCACACGCAGGAGGCAGGCGCCAGGAAACTGAGGGCTCTGGTGACAGACGTGGGTGCGCAACGGGTGGCCAGTCAGGTACAGCCAGGAGGTGACAGGCCTGGGGGGACACCAGGCTCAGGACATCTGAACTCTGATGCTCCGGTCACATCACCTCAGAGGACAGAGGAGGGGGGCTGGCCAGAAAGGGGCTTCTGGGAGGTGAACCTGGAACGCTGTGGAGTCTGGGAGAGGGGGAACTGGCAGTGGGTGTCAGGGACTGATGCCCTGGGGGTGCAAGTGACTGGTGGACAGGAGAAAGCAAAGGACAAGGGGGCACCCTGAGGTGGAGGGGTGGAGGGCCAGGGAGTGGGAGGGCTCACAGGGGACAGCAGGGTAGGGAGAGGGGAGACCTCTGAGGGTGCAGGCCACTCTCCAGGCAGAAGCCACACCTCCCGGCTGGGGCCTAGTTGGCCACCCACCCTCTGCCATGAGCCCGGTGGGTGGCCCTAAGCTTGAGCGCCACCTGATGTGACAGATGCGAAGGACAGGTGTTTATGCAAGGGGGAGAAAAGGACAGCAGGACATCAGGAAGGGGAAGGGAGGAGGGCGGCTGTGGGGTGCGCACATTGAGGCGAGGCCCAGCTCTAGCCACCAGGGAGCCGGGGCCCTGGAGTGACGGCCCCTGGAGGGGTGGAAATGAGCGGGTGAAGTCTGGGCAATGAACACATGTGACTCTCGGGGTGAATCGGGTTATTGATCTCAATCTAGAGACCCAGAGCTGCGTGGGGGGTGATGGGGAGGCAGATAAGGACCTGGGGCTGGCCGCTGGAGAGGGGAGCAGAGGCAGAGCGGCTGGGAAGGGCAGAGGGCACCCTGCGGGGCCAGAGTTTCTGGGTGCGGACCCCCGATACCCCCTTCCTGCCCCACAGTGCCACCGCAAGCCCACGCAGGCACGGCCCACACCACACCGCACGAGGCCAGCGCCCTGAGCCCACGATGCACTGCTGGGGTTGTCACCTGGAGGCTGGGCTCCTCTCCTGACTGGCGGCCGCCAGGGTCTCAGACTCAGCCCCACAACAGCTCAAGCCATGCTGGCTCCCAAAGGCAGAGGCCAGGCCAAGGAAAACCACAGCCTGGGAGCCAAATGGCGCCTGTCTGTTGACATGCATAACCCCCCGGAGTGCCAGACATCTTGCCTGCTGAGTGTCGGGGACCCCTGGGGCCCTGCCAGCCCCTGGCTCTGACAGCACGCTGCACACAAGGCATTGGATGCGGCTGCGGCCCAGCGAGGTAACTAGTGAGGAGGCAGCGGGGACCAGTGGCGCGCACCTGCGTGGCAGGACAGCCGCACCCTAACCACCATCCTCAGCTAAAGGGGTGGCTTCGCAAGGACTGCGGGCCGTGCTTCACGGTGGCATTTACAAGGCCATCGATGCCTCTGTCCTCCCGCTGTATGGAGGAAGGGGATCGGGGTGGGCGGACCTCATAAACACTGCTAACAACACGGAGACTCACAAACTTGAAGGCCAAGCACAAGGAAACGCGTGGCCGCTCAGCCCTGCCTGCTGCACCCGCATTAGTGGAGGCCCAGCCTTGGCATCTGGGTTACGGCTCCCGTGCCCCTTGTCTGGCCAGAGGAGGAACGCTGGGCTGGCCCTGGGCCACAGGGCTCTGCAGAGTCCCTGCAGGGCAGCCTGGCCCCCAGCCTCCACTGTGCTAGGGAAGCTGAGGACAGGGCTGTGGCTGAGGTCAACACTGGCTGGCGACTGGCCCCAAGGCGACAGCTGATAACCAGTTAGCAAGTCCTCGGGCACCCAGAGGACAGTGCAATGGAAGTACAGGCCTGGCCACCGGGGAGGCTCTGGGTTCGCCTCCTGAAGGATGCGGGGATCAAATACAACCATGAGGACACAGCGTGGCAGGAGCCTCCTAGGCGGCCACCCAGGCCCCGCAAGGGCACTTGCTGGCCGTGAGCAGCCTGGGGAGAGCACAGGCAGGAACGTGAAGCCCTTGCAGGTCCAGACAGGGGCAGGATGTGAAGGGTCACCAGGAAAGGAACGCCACGGACATGGACCTTGAGCGACACTGAGAACAGGTAACACAGACGACCGGTCTGAGAAAGGCTCGCTGCGGAGGAGGCCACAGAAGGGACGAACACAGGAGCACGAGTCCAGGGGGCGCTGGGACCCCCCGAGGAGGCTACTGCTGCTATTTATTGGCTTGGGTCATCATCCTTGAGAATAGAAAACATTTTTGGCAAGGCGGTACAAACTCCACGTCAGGGCATCTTCCATACTGGTAGGCTCTTCCGGAGTCAAGCTGCGGGGTGGCTGGCGGGGAGTTGGGCCCCAGCTCCCCGCCAGGCGCTGGTTGGCTGAGGGAAGGCAGGTGGTATGAGGCGAGTTCTGCGGCTTCCGCCCTGACGCTGGGTGAGTCTAACTTTGCCCTGGGCATCAACAAAGGCTAGGCACAAAGTGCCACCTAGTGGCTCCACCTGTCCACTCTCACAAATGGCTCCGGCAAAAGACCTGACAGAAGCAAAGCTGCCCGCGGCAGGGACAGCAGAGGCGGCGGGGGAGAGCGCACTTTGTGTGAGTGGACAGGACATGTTCACCTCAAGAAAATATACTTGAAGAGGTCTCGCTTTCCCTAAGAAAGCAGCTCTTTTTATTTAGAAAGGCTAACCGTATCCATTTGTCAATATCTTCAGCTTTAAAGAAAATAGTTTAAAAAACATACAAATGTAAATACACTCAGGAGTTACTGCTATTAAACAGTTCTGAGCAGGCAGAAAATGTAGACTTTCTTTTACAGAAAATGTGAAGTCTGTAATAGCAGCATAATTTATATATAGAAAAAAGCTGGCTTTGAAAACCCAGATTTCTGTGTGCACGGAACAGTTTTTCTCTTCTCTGCGCAGGAGCAAGGCTTCGGCGGGAGCCGGCCGCGAGGCCTCAGTCCAGCACCATGGCGGAGAGGGCGTTCAGGTCTTTCATGTAGGGGTGGGCCGCCAGGATCTGGTCGATCTTCAGCCTCTGCTCGGAGGCGGGGAAGATCTTCAGCAGCGCCTCCCGCAGCTCACTGGTCTCGCTGCAGGACCTCTGCGCTGGCCGCGGCAGCCCCTGCGGGCCCCCGGGGAGGCCGATGAGTGAAAAGCGGGGCTGCTGGGAGAGCCAGAGGCCGGGAGAGGCGCCTTGTCCCCGGGCTGGCGGCTGGTGGCTGGTGCTGGTGGCCGGGGAGCCAGGGACCCTGAAGCCAGGGTCGAACACGCCCACGCTGGGCAGGGCGCCGAGCAGCGGCTGTGTGTCTCTGCAGACCGAGGGAACCTCAGTGAACAGGGGTGGTGGGTGACCAGGGATCCCCTCCTCTTTTTTTTTTTTCTGGCACAGGACTGGGGGATTGAACCCAGGGCCTTGCCATCTTTTGCAAGTGCTGTACCACTGGCTCCGGGATCTTGCCAAGTCGCTCAGGCTGCCTCTGGCCTTGAACCTGCGATCTTCTAGCCTCTGCCTCCCAAACTGCTGGGATTGTAGACATAAGCCATCATGCCCAGGCAGCCACGTGGCCCTTTAAAGTGCCTGCTGCTGACTCGGAGGCTCAAGATGCGAGTGTGGCCTCTGGAGGAGGGAGGCCAGACTGCGGGAGGCTCTGAGGGCAGGACAGGTCTGCGTCCCAGGCCTGACCCATCCATACATCCTGCCCTAAACCACGGGTCACAGCGTCTCCCTCTGGTGGCGGTTCTGAGTCTGGGTCGGGTGCTGGCCTGGGACATATGGGCGGCCCCAACGAGCTCATGGGCCCCCTGCCAACTCAAGCCTGGGTGCAGCGTGGTGCCCAGCACCGTGCACACACAGCTGTGGGCAAGCACGCGGCAGGGAGGACACGGCACTGTGGAAACACCTCCCGCCTGACTCCAGTGTGTAGCGACCGCCAAAAGCACAACTGACCTCAGAAACAGCCCCTCCGAGGAGGAAGGGGTCACTGGCTGCTTCAGCCACCAGCCCACGCCTGTCAGGAGCTAGTAGGCAAAGGGAAAGGACAGGCAGGGCTGATCCCAGGCCAGCAGGAGGAGCAGAGGCGGCAGGAAGAGCCCGCCTTCCCACTGCTGAGTTTATAGGAGACCCCAGCTTTGGAACTTCTGGAAGCCCAGGGGCTTTCCAAGGTTGTTGTTGTTGTTAGGTGCCATTGAGTCAAGTCTGACTCATAGCGCCCCTCATAGGGTTGTTCAATGGCTGTTTCGGGATTGCCTCGGGAGTGGATTGCCACGTCCTTCTCCCATTTTTGTGGTGCTGGGAATCGAACTCGGGACCTCAGAGACTGCAGAGCGGTGCTCTATCAATTGAGCTAAATCCCAGCCCGCTTTTCAAGGTTGTTGTTGTTAGGTGCTGTCAAGTCGGTATCCGACTCATAGCGACCTTCAGTGGTTGACTGTTTCAGGATTGCCTTGGGAGTGGATTGCCAGGTCCTTCTCTCCCATTTTTGCAGTGCTGGGAATTGAACTAGGGACCTCAGAGAGTAGAGCGCAGCGCTCTACCCACTGAGCTAAATCCCAGCCCACTTTCCAAGGTAAGACGGGGAAATTGAGAGAAGCTGACTGCTGTGCAGGAGGGGCTGCTGAGAGCTGCCATTTCTCCTGCTCCTGGCGCCATGTTTGGGAACTGAGCCCTCATTTGCATAGTAAATACTGAGGCTCAAAGAAAAATGACTGGCAAGGTCAGGGAGCTGAACTTGTGCCTATCTCCTCTGGAGAAAATTCTCCTTTGTGGAGCTAGGTGCAGTGGCGCCCGGCTGTAATCCCAGTGACTTGGAAGGCAGAGACAGGAGGGTTGCAAATTCGAAAGCAGCCTGCGTAATTTAGGGAGACCCTGTCTCAAAAATAAAAATGGGCTGGGGGTGCAGCTCAGTGGTAGAGTGCTTGCAAAACACACGCAAGACCCTGGGTTCAACTCCTAAATATTGCAAAAATAAAACAGACTCAAACAAAATTTTAAAAACACAACAAAAGAAAAGGAAAAAAGAGGAAAAAGAAAACATTTCAGTGTGAAAAACACCTACTACCTTCTACCTCCAAATCCAGACCCAGAACCCTCCGAGGCCCACGAGACGAATGGCAAAGATCAGCTGCGAGTTTCACTGCCTTACAAATGGGGGAGCAGCGCTCCCTCTCTATGAGAACCCCAGCAGCCCCACCCAGGCACCTGCTGGGAGGCCCAGGAGTATAGCTGATTTTGGTTTTAAAACAGAGAGGGCTGTCCCTGGGTCACATAACCTGCCAGTTAGGCCAGTTAGGTAACTTGGTTAACCCTGTCTAGATCTAAGAACTCTAAGAACGGAAGAAGCGCTGGCCCCTGATTTCTTAGAAAACTGACTCTGCTGAATCGATTTTAGATCATGTCTACCAGCTGTTCGGCAAGTGATGGCAGAAAGTAACTGCCAGCTCCTCCAGGGAGCGACTCCTGAGGAGTCAGTGACATGAGCAAGGACGACAGAGTCACAGCAGAGGACCCTGGGAAACAAGCGGAGAAGCCCCGTGCGGCACCCACTAAGTGACATGGGCCTGGAAAATGCGCTTCGTCTTCTCAGACCCTCTGAGCGCCACCTTCCGGATCCCTTCTAGAAAGCACCACAATGGAAGAAGGTGTGGTCTTTCGGGGTCTTTGTTAGTGTCCACTACATCATGTATCATTAGATCTAAGGCTTTAAAACACAAGTGAGAATGGCACTTTTCGTCTTTGAGGACAGCACTTGCACTAAAGGAGAAGAACTCACCGGAAATGGACTTTTAAATACAAGATAATGGGTTGGGCGTGGTGGCGCACGCCTGTAATCCCAAAGGCTGTAATCCCAAAGGCTTGGGAGGCTGAGGCGGATTGCAAGCTCGAGACCAGAAGCAGTCTGCGTAACTTAGCGAGACCCTGTCTCAAAAAGTAAAAAAATGGGCTGGGGGTGCAGCTCAGTGGTCCAGCACTTGCAGAGCATGTAAGCACGAGGCCCTGGGTTCAACCGTCAGTACCAAAAAAATACAAGATAATGGGAAATACCTAGGAAAGACCTCCTTCCGAAGAAACTCTTCCAATCGAGGGCCGCTTCTTCCCAGGGGATCATCAGGAACCATGAATATGTCCCCCACGAATGTGTACTGAAGCAATCTGCAACACAGAGCAGCGACAGTGCTGAGAAGACGCTAACTCTCTGCTGGGGCAGGGACTGAAGCACATCTCCCAAGTGGCCACCGAATTCCATGGCAGTGACGGGCCTGTCGGTTCTAAGATTTCCAACCACGTCATGAGGAAGAAGCCCCACACACGAGTGAGACGTTTTAATTTCTTGGTTTTGGACATGAACATGGTCGAGCCAGAAAAGCTTATCTGGTGAGGACCACCGTCCTCATAAGACTTTCAGATCCCTCGGCTCGGGAAGCAGCAGGCGTGCATCAAAGGCTTAATTTCTAAATCAGACTGGAACTGAGTGTGCCCATGGGCAAACCCACTGCAAATACCCACTGCAAGGAACGAGGAAAACCTGAAGGCAGGGAAGTATCATTTTCTAAGAACGGGGCAGGGCTGGGGGATCTGCTCAGTGAAGAGCACTGGCCCCACATACTTGAGGCCCTGGGTCGGATCCCCAGAACTGTGCAAAACAAACAAAAACCAAACAAAAAATCCACCTAGTACAAGCCAGGTGTGGTGGCGCACTCCTGCAATGGCAGCACTCAGGAGGCTGAGGCAGGAGGATCAATCCAAGCTCAAGGCCAGCCGGGGCCATGCATTTGAGAACCTGTCTCAAAAACCCCAAGCACCTCGGGCCTGTACCTGTTGTCCTCATCTTGGTTTCTGCTTTGCTTTGGGGAATGCTGAAAGCGATGGGTTGGTTTGATCTCACAGCATTTAAAGCCTCCATGCGTGCACAGGTGAGTGTCCAATAAATCACAACAAAAACCCCATAGGAAAGTGCCCGAGAAGACTAATGGCTTGTACCGAGAAGGTCAAAGTCCACATCATCATTCAGACACCAGCAGCTGCTTTTTAACAGCATATGGGTGGAAATGCAGGTACTAATTAACTCTCCCTTGGGTACTGACAACCAAGCTTTTTCTAAAATCTTAGGATGATTTAACAAACCATAATTATCAGTAAGGACAACTGTGAAACCCCAATGGAGACAAATGTCTAGTGAAGCTAATTACATACAGCTCTTACAGTAGTTGGGGTGGGGTTTAGCTCAGTTGGTAGAGGGCTGCTCTGTGCTTTCTGAGGCCCTGGGTTCTGTCCCCAGCACTGCAACAATGAGAGAAGGACCTGACAATCCACTTCTGAAGCAATCCTGAAACAGTCAGTCATTGAAAACCATATGAATAGCAGAGAAGCACTGACATAATGCTGGGCATGGCTCAGTATCAGGGAGTGTTTTGTTCTGTTGAACATAGTTTTGTTCTGTTGGACATGTCCTGTCATACAGGGCAGTTTTGTTTTGTTTTGTTATGTATAGTGTGTTTTGTTACATCGTACATAGCCATGTTGTATGTGGCTCAGTGTCAGGGAGTGTTTTGTTCTGTTGGACATGTCCTGTCATACAGGGTAGTTTTGTTTTGTTTTGTTATGTATAGTGTGTTTTGTTACGTCATACATAGCCATGTTGTATGTGGCTCAGTGTCAGGGAGTGTTTTGTTCTGTTGTCGCTATGAGTTGGACCCGACTCAATGGCACCTAACACCACCACCCCCACTGCCACTGCCACCACCAGTTTTATTGGTTTGAAGGATATTTAGTTCATGTTGTAAGATTTGTGGCACATGACTTATCCCTGGCACTCCAGGAGACTCTTGGCTTTTTGTTGTAAATAACTGGTCAGGTAATGCTTGTTAATAAGAAGCCCTGGAAGCTAGCGTCCACTGCTCTTTAGACAGTTTTCAGCAGCTGAACGCATGAATAGTACCCATGAGAAATAAAAGGTGACTGTTAAAACTCTTAAGTTAATGTGGATGATATCTAAACATACTTTCAACACAAATAACAAACTGTGACTTTAAAAAGCTCACAAAAAAACCCAGGTGTGGTGGAACACACCTGTAAATCCCAGCTAGCAGAAGATGGAGGCAGGAAGAGCCACGTGAGTTCAAGGCCAGCCTGGTCTACACAGTGAGATCCAGGACAGCCTGCACTACACAGTGAGACCCTTTCTCAAGAAACAAAAACAAAAACAGAAAACAGCAAAAACAAAACACCTCAGAAACAGCATTGGACAGTAAGGGTAGAGACTCTCCCTGCACCTCACAGAGGGAAACCCCGGCTCACAGAGGTGAGCTCTCGGGTCACTAAGTCCAGTCACGTGGGTGCGCACAGCAGGCCAACCACTCTGAACTCTGGGTATATAGCATAGCTGTTCGCAGGCCGAGGTGTACAACAGACAAAATCCAAAACAAAAATAGATAACAACAAAACATGTTTCTGGCCAAAGACAAGGAAAGGAAAGTGTTACCTTTTGGTAATGATTTCTCGCCAAGACACTGACTCGGTCACAAACTCTCTGAAGTTATCATTCGTTACAATTATTCCACCAGTTTTATCCGCTAAGTGAAGTAGGAACCTAGGGTAAGAGAAGAGAGTTTAAAGTGAGCAGACAAGCATCCGTGGCTTACGGAAGCCAGGCTATAAGAAAACAAAAGGAATTTCTCTTCTAAGGAAAATGACCCAAGCATTTAACCCAGCTGGACAGAAAAGTTAAGCCCATGTCAACTGAAGATCAACTGGAAAGGATCAATCTCTCTGAAATTTTTAGTGTGATTATAAAAGAACTGTTTCTCATACAATCTCACTTTAAAAAAATTATTTCACTTATAATTTATACATCTTTCTAGGAAAGTTAGGTATCGGTTATCAGTAGTAGTAACAATGCGTGAGGACCAGCGCAGAGGATGCATCAGAGGTGACAAGCCTATGAAATCACCACTGAGCTTTTAGTTGCCTGGTTACTGTGTTTTGGATAAATATTCGCAGTTTGGTATAGGGAGCCTTGCAGGTTTTTTTTAAAATTCATGGGCTCACAGCTGGGCATGGTGGCACATGCCTGTGATCCCAGCACTTGAGAGGCTCACAAGAGCACTGTGAGTCCCAGGTGAGCCTGGGGGCACAGTGAGATCCTGTCTTTCCCTGCCCCTCACATAAAAATTTATAGGCAAAAACAACAACAACAACAACAACAAAAAAAAAAAAAACCATTCACCATAGGCTCACTACTTTCTGTTGTGATTTAAGAGGAGATGACTGGCACTGCCATTCTGCTTAGCCTGAATTAAGACTCACTCGGATGGAAATTACAACATGACACACAGTGGTGACAAGAGTCAGAATTAGCAATAAAGGACTCCGTTCCACTGCTGGAGAGTACTCCTGCTCAACCCTCTCAGTGAGCGGTTGGTGAGCATGATGTGAGTTCTAGCTCTAGGTCAAGATTACTGCATACGCTTAAGGCAGAGTCAACCAAGAGAACTGCTGCAATCCAAAGGGCAAACCACTGTTCTCAGTGGCTCCTGCGGGCACGTTCTACTGAGTCAGGACACGCGTGTCCCTCTGCAGCCCAGAGAGCCCCAGAAGCCAAGGGCAAGCCTCTTCTGCATGTTCGTACCTGGGGTCGGGTTCTGCCAATGGAAAGGATGCGGAGGTGCCCGAGTACCGGAAGGCTCCTCTGGACCCCGGCAGCCTGTCCTGCCTTTCAGGCTGGGTGCTCCTGGACCCTGCCCCACCGGCCTCCCAGGACCTCTCACCCTGGCCCTGCCCACATGCTGCCCTCTTGTAGCTCTGCCCACGCTGTCCTTTCACATCACCCCTGATCTGCCCCACCCAGTCTGGTCTCCTTCCAGCCTAGGGCAGGGCAACAGGCGATCAGCGAGAAGGCCGTGTGGATGAGTGAGTGTCCACCCTGATCCCAAGTCGCCCTAGCCTGCCACTTCACTCTTTTCATCCTGATCCCATTCGCCCACTCGCTAGCACTGTCACAAGCTAAATGCTATCTTCATAAATAGGATAAATGTGGGAATGGTAAGAAAAATCAGCCACCCTTCAGGGTCCCCGACGTAGACTTGGTACTACTGACTTCCTGACACCAGAGGATCTGAAGACCTACACACCACTGGTCAGGCCTGGGAGCTTCTAAGGGGATTCCGCACAGCAATGCCCCTCTTCCTTCTGTGTGCCTTCTCCTCCAGAGGGCAAACTCAGGCAGGAGGTGCATCTGAGCATGTGTCCCCAGAGCCGAGCTCTGCACAGCGGACCCACGCATAGTCTCAGCAGAGCTTGAGGAAACCATTCAAAAGGTGTGGACCAAAGCGTGGTGTCCCAGAGTCAGAGCACCTCCCAAGTGAGCTAGCTAAGAGTGGAGTTCACTCCTGTCACAGCGGTCAACTGAGGCACCGTCTACGATGTGGAGAAAACCCCAAGGGCCAAGTCACAATGGCAGATCAAGTCACTGGCCACAAATAGAGCAGGAACAGGCAGAAAATAATGAAAATGGTTGTTTTTGTTTGTTTTTTGGGGGGCGCAGGCTGGTCTCAAACTCCTGGGCTCAAATGGTCCTCCTGCATCAGCCTCCTGAGTAGCAGAGACTACAGGCGTGTGCTACTGTGCCCGGCTGAAAAACCACTCAAGGCTCCCACACTCAGACAAGGCAAACATGATTTTAACATGCACCAAAGAAGGTAGTGCCCAAGCACTTGCTTTTCCTTATCTATTTCAGAGGTGTTTTATTAAAATACAAAACAAAGCCAGGGATGGTGACACACACCTGTGATCCCAGCATTCAGGAGGCTGAAGCAGGAGGATCACAAAGCTCCAGGCAAGCCTGGGCTACACAGTAAGACCCTGTCTCGAAAGACCAAAATCAAAACAAAACCTAACTCCGCGGCTTCTTCTGAGGTGCTCCTGAAACCACACTGCCAAGTTGGGCATACATCCTCAGTGACCCTGAGTAGTGAACTTCTCGATCCCTGGGGGCAGGTGAGTCCTTGAGAGGGCACCCGTCTTGTGGGACAGGCGGCTGGCTCCTTCCTCACCACCCGGCCCCCAGTGGAGAGAGGAAAACGGCCCTTCATACCTGTCGTCATGAGAAGCAATTCTTTCTCCAAAGACCATCCGCGCGGGAGTTAGGGACAGGATGCCGAGCTCCTGGAGTTGGGTCAGGAAGTGCTGCTCTGTTCATGGAATAAGGGGGGCACATGTTCAGAACAGGGCTGGCTGCTCAGACGCGCACAGACATGGACACACGCCCAAATGCTGCACTTAGGGAGGCGAGGAAAACCTAACTTCCACTCCCTCGATTTTACTAACTCACTGCAAAGAGGAAAAAAAATCAGGGAAGACCCATGCTAAGGCAAATGTCATGTATCAACTGATCTTTTTTTCTTTTCTTTTTTTTTTTTTTTAGCTGTGTTTAAAACACAGAAGGGGTCATGTGGTTTTGCAGAGTAAACCGTATACCTGTATTGAGTAACTCCTGCCAGCAAGAACTTTTTCAAAGTCATATGTTACAAGCAGCGGAAGACAGAGAGAATGAAGAGATTGGTGACCACAGTGCCTGTGAGAATGATGGGGTGCCGGGGGGGGGGTAGGGCACACCACCCTGTCCCAACCCCAAAGGGCTACCCATTTCCTGGGCCCAGAGGTTGCCACACCGCCCTCCAGCCAACCTCCCAGTCTCACTTCTCTTCTTGTCTGTCCAGGTTGCACCGATTTTCACAGGGGTGGGTGGAGACAGAGAGGGGACGGCCAACACCACACCGCACAAAACTGGCGACACGCCAGAGAAGCTGGAGCTCGGGCTGTGATGCCCACGCGTGCAAGGCCTGTAACTGAGCTGAAACACCCACCGCAGTGTTTGATGCCCCAGAACTGCCCAGCAGGAAAGTGATGTGAAAATAGTCTGGGGCCAGTGACAAAAACAGGTACAAAATGAGCCAGGCGTGGTGGCGCACGCCTGTAATCCCAGCAGCTGGGGAGGCGGAGGCGGGAGGATAGCAAGTTTGAGACCAGAGGCAGTCTGTGTAATTTAGCGAGACCCTGTCTCACAAAGTAAAAACATGAGCTGGGGGTGCAGCTCAGTGGTCCAGCACTTGCAGAGCATGCAGGAGCAAGGCCTTGGGTTCAACCTGCCTGGTTCCTCACATCCCTTCTGTTGGGTCAAACGCGCTCTCCAAAATGAAGGTGGCGGGGGACCACTGGGAAAGGCGCAGTGTCACCACGGCCGCCTCACTGGGGACTGAGGCTCCTTTCCTGTCTAACATGCTGGGCAAATCCTCTCCCTTTCCTTTCTAGGTGCTGAGCTGCCTGGCACAGCCTTTTCACCTGTCTTTCCGTCATGACCTAACACAAAAGCAAACTTAAGTTTCTCTGGACTAGTTCATGATTCATCCTAAGTTCACGTTGTGTGTGACCTGAAGGTCTGCCACAAACACTACGTGGAAGAGCTGTTGAAGGGTTATTATATCTCAAAGTGTGAAACTTACCAAGTGATCACTTTCAAAAATACAGTCAAAAACCCAGGCTGACGGAAGGACACATTTTAATTTTTAGAAAGTAAAAACAAAATTTTTGTGATGTAATGAACTCAAATAACTTTCCAATAGTTTTTCCATCCTTCACCCAACCGCTACTTCTTATAATGTGACATGATCTTCAACTGATATTTTACTAGGTGCAACTAATTTACAGTTTTGTTATTAAAGCTGACTCCATTGTAAGTACTATGAATTGTAATTACTATAGAAGCCAAGTCGTTAAATACCTAGTTAGCAATCTGGGAAAATCACGGCATCCCACCTGTGACATTAGGGTCGCGCCTTGTTCTCCACTGAGGGACAAACACAGTGATGTTTCTGTTGCCAAGCTTCCAAAAATACTCAACCGCAATTGCAATTCCACGACAAGAAAAGAACTTTTTCAGACCATGGCTGTATTAAAAAAGAAAGAAAATTTTAGTTCAAAGCATAAGTGTAAGGTTTACCACAAAAAGGTAAAACTCATTTACGACAAAAACATTTAGAGCAGTTTTTCCTTGAACACTTCGAGTGTTTGGCCATTTGGCTATGCATTCTGCTGCTTTGGAAAGTCAAGACACAGCCTGGTGAAGGAGGTGCAACTCTTAGCTGAGCCTTACACTTTTCCTGGCATGTAGCTGGATGTGCTGTTCTAGTAGAAGGCAGTGAGCTTTATGGTACTGCTTAAAACTCCAGTTTTTTTTCTTTTTCTTTTTAATTTTTTCTTGAGGCAGCATCCAGCTGTGTCGCCCAGGCTGACTCTGAACTCACAACATTGCCCCTGTCTCAGTGTCTCAGGTGCTGGGACCACCAGCCAGTTTTTTGCACATGTGTGCTTTTTTAGAAGAGTTTACTCTAGTCAGGCATGGTCGCGCATGCCTGTAATCCCAGAGACCGGGAGGTGGAGGCAGGAGGATCGCAGGTTCAAGGCCAGAAGGAGTCTGTGTAACTTAGCGAAATCCTGTCTCAAGATAAAGAATAAAAAAGGAGCGTGGCTCAATGGCACAGTACTTACAAAGTGTGCACAAGGCCCTGGGTTCAGCCCCTAGTACTGCAAAAAGAAAAAAAAAAAAGAGAGAAGGCAGTTCATTCTATCGGGAAAATGCCATTGTTTTTAAGTTCTCCCTAATCACTTGCCTCTAAGAATTTTCTGGCAATTTTGTTAAAATTTGTTGCAGCAGGAGAAATGGTTTAGCAGCCATGATGATGCACCCGCCCATGGCAGAGGACGGGGATGTAGATGAATCCCAGTCAGCACTAGCACAACGGCCAGGGTCACTGCTGCCTCTGGCTCCAGCCTCTCTCTGGGGAATAGCTCAAGGGAAACAACCTGGGGGCAAGATTCTGAAATTAACAGGAGCAGAGGGAGGGCGGGCGCAGGGAAGGCGCCTCTGCTAGAGGAAGCTGGGCAAAGGGGCAGAGATAGCACCGTCTCCCTCCACGCTCTGCCGTAACAGTGGGAAAGCAGCCAGAGACGCTGCAGGTAAGCGCACAGGCCTGGGCTTCCAAGCTCACAGGAACAGGTGCAGCCAGGCCTTGACCCGTGTGTGCCCTGCCAGGCTGTTGCTGTTGGGTGCTGTCGACTCGTAGTGACCCACAGAGCGTTTTCAGTGGCTGACTGTTTCACGAGTGCTTTCGGAGTGGGTTGCCACATTCTTCTCCCATTTTTGCGGGACTGGGGATCAAAGCCGGGTCCTTAAGAGAGTGTGGAGCAGTGCCTCTACCAACTAAGCCCATGGACCTGGTATGCAGAATCCTAAAAAATGCACCCCCTCACATAAATCCATGCCTGCAGCCATAGCCCTGTGGCATCTGATCCCATCAGATCTTGGAAGCTAAGTCAGGCCTGGTTAGTACTTGGATGGGAGACCACCTGGGAACACCAGGTGCTACAGGCTTGGGACCCGGTAACCCACTCCCAAAATTCAGTCCGCCATTGGAAACCCTATGAAAGGCAGAGAAGCACCGACAGTAGTGTTTCGCCTGTTGTATGCAAGGTTGCTATGACTTGGATGCTGACTCAACAGTACCTAACAACACCACATAAATCTGGTAACATGTTTCAAAAGAAAAAGAGGAAAATACTTAAATTCTCAGGTCGACTTTTCAGCCCTGTCACCAACTGACTGGTCAGAGGCACCAGGTGACCCTCTCTCTACCACGCGTCCCAGCCAAGGCCAGGTGTCTCACGCCCCCCCTTCTCCTGAATTGAGCTATGCCCTTTTGCGATGCTCTTGCACCTTCCCTGGCTCCCGCAAACACCTCCAGACTCCAGGCCTTCATGATGCCATCTCTGGATGAGGGGCCTGGATCGGGGCCCTTCCTCACCTCTCACTTCCCATCATGTACCGCGCAACAGAACCAGAGGTGCAGTGGCTGATTCCCATGAGGGAGGACACGCAAAAGGACTGTGGCCTGCCTGGGTGGCGCAGCCAGAAGGTGGACATGCTGGGTCAGACCCAGCCCCCCCACCTGCCAGTGCCCCTCCACTCCCCACTGCAGAGGAAATGGGCTGGACACACTGGCCTCGGTGGCTGCTCACAAGCTCCTTCTACAGGCCAAAGTCCACTCTCTTGCTCAGATAACCATGAATAAGGGATGGTATCACACGTTACCCCAGAAAGCATGCAAATAAGCAAACCCACTCTTGATAAGACAGAGGAGCGGCTTGCTTATCCCAGAGCATCCAAATATGGCAAGGATGTTGCAATGACATTTGTTACTGGAAAAATGATTGTTTTATTTTTCCCCCTCATTTTTTTTTAAAGGCGGCTCTTTTTAATCTTTAAAAGAGAATAAACTGTCATTCTAACTGCTTCCTGGTGAGGACCGGCCTGGAGATAATGTCAACCAGCCCTCACGTGAAAATGCCAAACATGATGGCCTTGCTGCCTCTCAGACGCAGCACCTACGCAGCAGTCCTCTCACAGGGAGGCCACCCATCAGGCACGCGCATACTGTCCCTGCTTCCTCCTCTCCTTTACGGCTTCTGTCCACAGTGAAAACTGAGGGGGCAGGGAGGACCAGCCCCACCTCACTGGTCACCAGAGAAAAGAGGTTGATGTGGTGAGGAATTCCGCCACCACGGGCCCATCAACAAGCTTGGAAGGGAATAAGAGTTTCTGGAAACAGCAGTTCTAAACTAACATTCAAAATGTTGTTCTAAAAAACTCTAAAAAATCTGTAGAGCTGAATAAAAACAATGGTTCACATTTCTGGTGACAAACAGATTTACCCAGAAAATAAAATTACAAGGAAAAAAAAAAAAATCAGACAGAGGGCTGGGGTTGTAAAGCCTGCTGGCGTAACAGGCACCAGGCCCTGGAATCTATCCCCACCACCAGAACACCAGGAAGGGGAGCCAAAGTATTCCCTCAAAATACGACAGACAGTCTACCAAGGCCCTTTTTACCTCCACGGCCAGCTCTCTGACGTGGCAGAAAGGTGCCACCTCTTCACTGCCTTCAGCTTCTGCAATCAAGCCAGGAGGAAGGGCTGGCTCGTACAACACGGACAGTTGTCTACTTTGACCCAGAGACAATGTACCTAAAGAACGCAGCATATGACAAGACCTTTCTACTCTGGGACAGCCAACGCCCTCGGGCTCCCAGCTCCACAGGCAGCTGTTAGGCCTGGACACCAGGTGAACTGGCTCTCCAGGGAGACCTGAACTCTGGTTCCTTGTCAGTGGAAATGAGCTGTATCGTCTCTTTGGCCGTTTCCTACACTACAGACAACCAAGAAAAAGGAAGTGCATCGGCGGAAGGGGAGAGGTCGCTGACAACAGCTGATAAAACCTCAGGGTGGCCACAGAACCAGACAGGGCAGCGTGGGGAAATAGTGGAAAACCCTTTCTGAGTTACCCAGAAAAGACTGATTTCCGCTTAGTATAAACAGCCAAGGAACCCATTATGGAAAGATCAGTGCTGGGCCATCCTGTAATCCCAGCACCTAGGGAAGTGGAGGCAGGAAGATCACAAGTGCAAGGCTAGAGGCTGCCTCTTGCTGCAACTCAGCAAGATCCTGCCACAAAGTTAAGAAAGGCCTGGACGTGTACCCTAGTAGTAGCCTGCTTGCCTGGCGAGCATGAGGTCCTGGGTCCAATCCATCAGGAGTGGGGGCACGAGGACATAGAGAGCAGCGTGGGGCCAGGGTGATGGCACACACTTGTCATCTCAGCACTTGGAAGGCTGAGACAGGAGGATCACAAGCTCGGGGTCAGCCTGGGCTACAAAGCGAGACTGTTGAAAGAAAAAGAAAGGGAAGAAAGGGAGGAAGGGAGGAAGAAAGGGAGGGAGGGAAGGAGGGGAAAAGAAAGAGAACAAAAGAAAGAAAGGCAGACAGATGAAGGAAGGGAGGAAGGAAGGAAGGCAGGAAGGCAGGCAGGCAGGCAGGCAGGCAGGCAGGCAGGCAGGAAAGCAGGCAGGCAGGCAGGCATGGATGGAAAACCAAGCATGAGCGATGGTTAGAATGCATGGTTCTAGCAAGCACCGGGGCAAACCTCATCTGCATGGAAAATTACCAGCCCAGACAAGTCAGGTGCTCTCACACTGGAGTTTCGGCCACCGCTGTGATGTCTAGCGATACTTGACAAACCACTTGCACTGACTCATCGTTCGACTTGCTTGTAACAACAAAGGAGAAAAGTGAAGTAAAGCCACACGAGACAGGCAGCATGAAATAGGGTGTTTCGGAACTTCTCACAGTCTGTGTATGATGGAGACATCATACTGGACCAAAGAAAGGCTGTGCAGAAATCCAGGGAAGGGGAACCGGGGCTGCTTTGGAGTAGCATTTACATCACAGATCTTACTGTGTAAGGACTCAAATTTCCTTTTAACAACTTCCCCAACTAGTTGGGCCAAATGGGTAAGATTTACTCAACAGCACTTCTGCAACCCACAGCGTAAGTATCTAATGATGCCAAGGCCTCAAAACTCCAACCCCAGCTTCTGTGAGAGGAGACAGGGTGTGTGGCTGCGGAGAAACTGCATCCCCCAATCTATGTGTGACCCTAGACAAAAGTCTTAAGCCATTTCATGTCACGTGAGTTATATATAAATTTTACCTCACAAAACTGGTATGAAGATTACATTTGTTTAAAAAGAAAACAGCTGGGCGTGGTGGCACACGCCTGTAATCCCAGCATCCGGGGAGGCAGAGGCGGGAAGATCACAAGTTCGAGACCAGAGGCGGTCTGTGTAATTTAGCAAGACCCTGTCTCAAAAAGTAAAAAAAATGGGCTGGGGGTGCAGCTCAGTGGTCCAGCACTTGCAAAGCATGCAAGTGTGAGGCCCTGGGTTCAACCCCCAGTACCACAAAAAAAAAATAAATAAATAATAAAAATATATATAAGGCTAGGATGTAACTCAGTAGTAGAAGGCTTGAATAGCATGAGAGAGATGCTGGGTTCAAAGTGTAGTACCTAACACACAGCAAGCGCTGCAGTTTGAACAGTCAAAAGATTCACTTCCTTACCTATGCGGCCTCCACTAAAATTTAATCTAAATTGATCAAGAGAATGGCAGTCACATTGGGGTGTGGCTCAGTGGTAAAATGACTGCAGAAGCACATGTGAGGCTCTGGGTTCAACTCCCCAGTACCATCAAAAAAAAAAAAAAGAAGGGGGTGGGGAAGAGGGGAGAGGGGGAGAGGATGGGGTGGGGAGGGAGGGAGAGGCAGAGGGAGGAAGAGAGGGAGGGAGAGACAAAGTGTCTGCCAGGCATAGTGGCACACACCTGTAATCCCAGGGATTCAGGAAGTTGCGAGGTCAGAGGCAGGAGGATGGTGCGCTCGAGGCCAGAGGCAGCCTGAGCAACTTAGTGAGATCCTATCTCAAAATAGAAAGTAGAAACAATGGGCTGGAGGTGCACCTCAGTAGTACAGCACTTGCAAAGCATGTGTGAGGCCCTGGGATTAGCCCCCTAGTACCGCCAAAAGGGCATGGGGGAGGGGGAGATTGGCAACCACAAAGTTACCAATGGGTGGTGATTAGCGGGGCACAGTGGTGCACATCTGCAACACCAGGGACTCAGGAAGCGGAAGCAGGAGGATCACAAGTTCTAGGCCAGAGGCAGCCTGCATAACTTAGCAAGACCCTTTCTCAAAAAAAGTGTGTGTGTGTTTATACACATATTTATATACACAAACAAATGGGCTGGGGGTGCGGCTCCGTGGTAGAGCAATTACAAAGTATGTGCAAGGCTCGGGGTTCAACCTCCCAGTACAGGAAATAAAAAATATGTGGTGAAAAGCCAGTAAGAGAAATTATAGTCTGTCTTTCGAATCCACACTTACTATGGAAGCAACTGGCTTAGTATAAGGGATTTTTTTTTTTCCTCCTAACTTTACCAAATTTATTGAGGTGAAATCCACATAATACAATTCATCATTTGAAAGTGAACAGTTCTGTGGCATTTAGTACATTCACAGTGTCGTACAACTACCACTTACAGCTAGTTCCAAAGTATTTTCAAAATTCAAAAATAAAGCCTTACACTAAGCTTTCTCCCCCAGAAATAGGGCTAATTTTAATTCCTAAAATTTTCACATCAATCTATACCCAATTAAGCAAAGTTGTGTTTTCTTAGGGCAACACATACTTTTTGTAAAATTGTTGTTTTTAAGCTGAGATATTTGTAAATGCAAAGAAAATTCAAATCCTCTCAAAACAATGAGTTTTCATGTGGGCATGGTGCCACATGCCTGCAATCCCAGCACTTGGGAGGCTGAGACAGGAGGATTGTGAGTTCAGCCCCAGCCTGGGCTATACCATTAGTTCCACGACAGCGCGAGCTAACAAATGAGACTGTCACCAACCAACAAACAATCAGTTCTCAAAAAGAACTACGAAGCCTTGTAAGTCCCCCTGAGGAGCTCCCCAGTGGTGGTCAAGAGGGCACCCTGTGCCCTGGTGTTAGGACGTCTGTGGCAGCGTTCTGAAAGGTCACAGTGACTGGGGAGAGGCTCGGGCGAGGTGAGAGGGCTAACTGTGCACACCATCCTATCATAGATGAACAGCACTAGCCTACATTCCAGTGATGACCTCCTGAGAGAGATGTCAGTTACCGCTCCAGATGGCTTAGAGATCTTTGCTACCACTTTGCAGTCTATGGGAATCTGCATCCTTACTTTTGGAACATTAGAGAACTCTTCCACATGCGGAAAAGTTTCTAGAAAGGAGTATCACTCACAATCAGGATTCCCATTTCATATCATCACTTGGCAAAAGAACTCCTAAGGAGGAAGAACTGGTTCTAGGCTTGGACTGCGGGTGCTGAAACTGCGTTTTACATTTTTACTTAGGTAAAGCTATGCAGCTGGGTTTCCCCCAGCAGAGCTTCCAAAACACAAAGTGAAATAATAATATTTGGAAACGAAGCCAAGTATACTACATAATTTTACTCCTAGCCTTCAAATTTTAACATCTGAAATGCTGGAATTTTCTTTGACAGCAAAACACAAACAGCATCAAGAACTTATTCAAAAACCAAAGCAGGCCCACTCCTGCACTTCTTACTTCTTTGCCTTACTTTATTTTCGCAGTGCCGGGTGCCTGACCTTGGGCCTCACATGTGCTTTCTAAGCGCTCTAACACTGAGCTGTACTCTTAGCCCATTTTTAATTGTTTAGTGTGAGACAGGGTCTTACTAAGTTACTCAGGCTGCCTCTGGCCTCGAACTTGTGATCTTCCTGCCTCTGCCTCCCAAGTCACTAGGATTATAGGCATATGCCAAAATGCCCAGCAACCACCCTTATACTTTAAAAAAAAATATGTACTAAAAGCCATTTAGGGTCTGGGCCAGGCCTGTTAAGCAGGTTAGGAGACGGCTGAGCCTGGGGAGCAAGCAGAAGCAGCCAGGGAACAAGGTTTCCTAAAGTGGGGACCAAGGTGGGCCATGTCCCCACCCCCACACCCCTGTGCCAAAGCTCTGTGCTGCAGCCACGGGCCTCAGTGAGGGCCACCGGGCGACCAAGCCAAGACTCAGCGGCTGCCGTGGGCACCTCAGCAAGCACACCAAGTTCCTGTGGGACCTGCCCCTGTGAGCAGGTCCCATGGAGCGGCTCAGGACAAACAGGCCTGTGGGCTTGTCAAGAATAGGGTAGAACATCCACCTGCCCAAGAGGAAGGGAGAGGAGCTGAGCACTGCCCTCCCACCACGAGGAAAGCAGCCACCAAGAAGGACGGAGAGTCCTCTCCCCTGGGTGCAGTGCAGCTTCTACAGAAAAGAAGAAAACATCCTGAAATATTGAAGGATGAAATGACAGGAGATTCTCTTAAAAGTAACAGGGGGGCCAGGGGTGCAGCTCAGTGGTAGAGCCCTTGCCAAGCACGACTGAGGCCCTGGGTTCCATCCCCAGCACCACGGGAATAGACAGAAGGGCACAGAACAGAACTGAATGGCTGTGAGGCAGCAAGGGGATAGGTGAATCAGGGCTGCTCACCAGGTGATAAATGTGCACGCTGAGCGATTAACCCATGGGGATCCATATTTCCTTGTTTTATGAAAATCCTAATGAAAAATACTAACAAAACAAAAAATTACATAATAAACACATGCTTTGATAGTAAAATTCATTTTCAGTGGCACTAGGTGTTCCCAAGAATCCAAGGCATCAGCTGATCGTTTAGAACTCCTAGCAAAGAGGTCACACATTCAACAAATCAGAAAAGTATTTTTAGATGTAGTGACTTCCCCCTTGTTCCTGTGCAGGTAACTGGTCTTGAAAAGGAGAGGGAAACAACATTGAAGTGGTTGAAAAGGCACGACAGAGATGTCCTTAAGGACAGGTGGGAAGGCAACAGACTGCAGCAAATGAAGCTCAGATGGGTGAAGTGACCCATCCCAAGTGCAACAGTGGCCCACCGTGGGGTGGAGATGCTGACCCTCGCCCTCTTCACCACTATGCTGAACTGCCTCTTGGAGAAGCAGCTCGACCCCACAGCACAGGTGTAGAATCAGAGGCCTCAGAGGCCCTCCAGGGAGGCCCAGCAGGAATCACTGTCTCACTCATCTGACGCAGGGCCTCACAGCGTAGCCCGTGTTGGCCTCTAACTCACATCAGTCCTCCTGCCTCAGCCTCCCAAGAGCTAGGATGACAGGCATGTGTCACCACAGAAGGCTTCCACTTTTCACTAAAAACAAATGTCACAACTTTTGGTAAGAACAGAGGCCCACAATGAAGCTCAAAGTAAAATGAAACTGTTAAATCACTCTATTCACTGAAGCGTATGAACAGAACTACCGTGACACCTACCACCACGGCACTCTCGGTCACAGACTGAGCGTATTACAGCATAAAGAAACAGGACTCGTCTTGCTGGGAGCTCCACTCCAATATTCAGAACCTGTCAGGCTGTCCTGCTTGGGAGGCTTGTATGTTGCTGTGCCACCAGTATTGCAGATGCCAGCAGGACCACCCATGGTGGACAGGTTTGAGCTGAACTTCTAGACTAAGACCGACTAGAGAGAAGGGGCCGACAGCCCAATCCTGAAACAATTAGCCACTGAAAACCCTATGAACAGCAGAGAAGCACTGCCAAGTAGAGTGCCAGGGAATGAACCCCAAGCTGGAAGGCATCTAAGAGATGAGTGGAGAAGAGTTGCGTCCTCACAGTAGAGGTGACTTTAATGACAGAAAAGGAATAAAAGCCTCTGGGACTTCCTTTTGCTGATGTGGCACCACTCAAATCAGAAGAAACATAGTGTGTATAACAATGGGCTCAAATATAAAAAGATTGTGTGCATGGCACAGTATCAGGGCGTGTTTCATTCTGCTGTACCTAGGGTCGCTATGAGTCAGACCCTACTCAACGGCACCCAACAACAACAAAGTGATTCTCATGGTATTAGTAACCTAGTAACTTAAAACTTCTCTATTCTGTCTATTACCTGTAGTCATACCACTGTGGAGTCCAATCTCATCAGATCTCGAAGCTATGCAGGGTCGGGCCTGGTTAGTACTTGGATGGGAGACCACCTGGGAACACCAGGTGCTGCAGGCTTGGGAGAAGGACTCAGCAACACACTTCCAAAAAACAATCAGCCACTGAAAACCCTATGAATGGCAGAGAAGCACTGACAATAGTGTTTCGCCTGTTGTACATGGGGTCAGTATGAGTCAGACACGGACTTGTCGGGACCTAACAGCAACATTGGGCAATAGGAGCAGATAAAATTTCTTACATACACATGTGATTCTGAGACACTGCTTAAAGTACAGTGTAAGACTGTAATTCAGAGTGGACTTACGTAATTGCGACATTGCTCCCATCTATAACGATGTGTTTCAAATCCATTCTCCCTGGTTCGTTTTTTAATTCCAGCTTGTAGGGCACTTTTAGAGTGTCCCGAAACCTCTGAGCCCCCGTGACCGAGGAATCAATGTGATCAGAAGGTCCTGGCAACCTTGCATCAGTCACTAAAGGCAACATCTGGGTCAGTGGCATCAGCGGGTAAAGGGGTGGACAACTCGGCTTCGACGGAGAGGAGCTGCAAAACCCTGAACGTTTTTCACAGGTCGACTTCATATTATTTGGAAGGAAGGGCTCTGCTTGCTGCTGCAAACCATTTTCAGGAAAAGCTGGCGCTCTCTGCTGGTGACCTGCAGCTCCCCTGGAAACAAAACTGACTTCTTTGGGACTCAAGGGGGCAACGGAGGGCGAAAGGCCGTCCGTTTCTAGGCTGCAACTGTAGCTCTGGTGTGCACCCCAG
Source organism: Pedetes capensis (assembly GCA_007922755.1). Taxonomy (NCBI): domain Eukaryota; kingdom Metazoa; phylum Chordata; class Mammalia; order Rodentia; family Pedetidae; genus Pedetes; species Pedetes capensis. The sequence goes on along the minus strand of VMDO01011776.1, from coordinate 7,864 downwards.
GCTTCATGTTTCTCTTCTCCTGGCACTGTTCTGCAAGCATTCATTTTGCAATTTGAGGTACATGGTTTAGACTCGACTTTGATCGGTGAGTGAGAAAACGTTTCCACCATATTTTGCTCGGTGTGATTCTGGGTTTTCTTTGGAGTGCAATCTTTTGTAGGCTCATTTACGCTGCTACCAACCTCCTTACTTTTGGTTTTGTTGGTGTCTGGAAATGCAGTACCAGGTGAAAATTCTCTGTCTTCTTGGAACCTTTTGTTTTCTTTTTCAATTTCCTCTAAGAGCAGTAAAGGTTCCGTGGAAGGCCCATACCCCTTAATGACCTTCTCCACAATTTCTTGGGAATAGCCCATGGTCTTAAAAAAGTTCACGAGGATGTTGTATTCCATTTCTTCAGTAGTGTCTTTTACATCTGGACTTACATTTTCAGAACCGGCAGGAGAATCAGACAGGTCAACGATGGTATCTCCAGCAGATGCCTCGCCCTCGTGTAAAAGCTCTCCCTCTGGAACGTTTTCTACAGAAAACTGCTTCTTGGTATGCCTTTCTTCCGAATCAGAAAATCTCCTTTTGTGACAAACTCTCTCTTTGGAAAGAGCCTCCTCTTCTGGGCTCACACCATTTACTGGAACAAAAAGCACATCTGATGAACTAGAAAATACTGTGTCCATTTGTTTTGTAAGCTCAGAGACAGGAGTCCCAGCTTTATTTCTTGCATCTTCCTGCAAACCAATTTCATCCGTAGAAATATTCACTCCCGCAACAGCGTTCTGTGTGGACACTGATTGTTCAGCATCTCTAACTTCAATAACATCATCATCTCCTGTTTCAAACAGGTTCTCCTCACCTTGGGTCAGAGTCAAGAGTTCTTTTTTCAAGGACGTGGGCAAAATCAACAAATCCATTGTGTAATTGTCTGCGTGGGCTTCAACAAATTGCCTGAATTCTCGTTTGACCTCCGATTCTTTCTGACTGCTGGGTAGGTTCTCATTACTCTCAAAGAGTTTTACGAACTGCTGGACGTGACTTCTGGCCATGACCACAGCCTCAGCACTGCCTCTGATGCCAAGAATGCCCGTGTCCAACACGCACAGGTCGGCACAAGTGTCCTGAATCAAGCTCTTCAGAAACAGGCTCTGGGCCCCCACAAAAATGCAATGCATGGCCTTGGGGTAGCATTCTCTTTCTTCTAGCTCAGGTTCACACATTCCTTTGATATATTCCTGTGAGGAGAAGAAAAGAAATTAGACCAATTTACAACAGCTCATTATGGAACGTATTAAGATACACATGTCCTTACAAATGTCAAGCTGATTCTATAAAAGATTGTCGGGCTATTTATAATGTTGGGGGAAATGCCATGATTTCAATAAGAAATTAAATGACAGGCATAAAATGTTTAATCATCTTTAGAGGAACTGAAAGCTCTGCAGCTATATCTAAAAGATACAGATATGTATAGCACTGCAACTCTGTGATCTTGCAGGGTGATTTTCTGGGTTTGCCTAGCTGCACAGTGGATAATCTCAAGGCTGGATTTATAACTAAGGGACAAACATCTGCTTGCTACTAGTCATTTATTGCAACCATGACATAATCCAGAAATAAAATAATAAGGTCACAAGACTCGCCAGAGAAAGAGCCTTGACTTCTGCTTCAATAGTCTCCGTGGTTTCCAGATATCACCAATGTAATCATCCTCTGTTGTCAGATGTTTTTCCTTTGATGAAATTGAACTGAGGGCCTTGTGCACATCAGGCAAGCCCTCTACCTCTGAGCTACGTGCCCCCCAACTGCTGCCAGACTTCTTGAAGGCATTTGGAAAGAACATGATTAACTTAACAAAAATTTTTTTTTCTAGCTAGAAGAAACAATCTAGATCTATAATTTTACATCTGTATTCTAACAAAGACCAGCTTCTTTAAATTAAATGTGGACAGACCTAAGTATAAAGAAGTTGGGCTGGGATTTAGCTCAGTTGGTAGAGTGCTGTTCTGCAGTCTCTGAGGTCCCGAGTTTGACTCCCAGCACTACAAAAGTGGGAGAAGGACATGGAAATCCACTCCCAAGGCAATCCCAAAACAGCCATTGAAAACCCTATGAGGGTCGCTATGAGTCAGACACAACTCGAGGGCACGTAGCAACAACAATAACAAGTATAAAGAACTGGAGAATGAGCCAGGAGTGGTGGTGGTTCTTGTTGTTAGGTGCCGTCGAATCGAGTCCGACTCATAGTAACCCTATGTACAGCAGATCGAAACACTTGCCGACTCTGTGCCAGGCAAACAATCTTATTTATGTTCAAGCCCACTGTTGCAAATACTGTGTCAATCCATCTGGTGGAGGGTTTTCCTCTTTTGCGTTGACCTGCCACTCTCCCGAACATGTCTTTCTCTAGGGATTGATCTCTCCTGATTACATGTCTGAAATATGTAAGACGCAGTCTAGCCATTCTTGCTTCCAAGGAGCATCTGGTTGCACTTCTTCTAGGACAGATCTGTTGGTTCTTTTGGTAGTCTGTAGTACTTTCAATAGACATCTCCAGCACCACAATTCAAAAGCATCAATTCTCCTGTCTCCCTTGTTCAATGGCCAGCTTTCACAACCATATGATGTGACTAAAAATACCAGGGCATGAGTCAGACATACTTTCCTCTTCAATGTGACATCTTGCTTTTCAATACTCTAAAGAGATCTTTTGCCACAGCTTTTCCTAAAGCAATATGTCTTTTGATTTCCTGACTGCTGCCTCCGCAGATGTTGATTATAGAGCCAAGCAAAGCAAAATCTTGGACAACCTCAATCTTTTCTCCATTTATTGTGAAGTTGCGTGCTGACCAAGTCAGTAATTTTTTTTTTTGAGACAGAGTTTCGCTAAGTTACGCAGACTGCCTCTGGTCTCAAACTTGCGATCCTCCTGCCTCTGCCTCCCAAGCCACTGGAATTATAGGCGTGCGCCACTGCGCATGGCTCTGCTATTTGGTTCCTCTTACATCTGCTATTTCTTTGATGCCATTTTTACTTTTTCTATTGGTTTCAAGAGTATGACTGCCTGTTGGATTTCCTTTTCTTTGAGACAGGGTGTTTCTATGTAGCCTCGGCTGCCTGGAAGTCACCAGGTAGCCCCGGCTGGCCTTAAACTTGTGGTGACACCCCTGCCTGAGTCTCCTGGGCCTCTGAGATGACCACCCAGGTGCACCACCTCGCCCAGCTTGGGTTCCCTTTGATTCCGGATGTTTTTGTGTTCGTCAGGTGATTCCAACACCTGTGGGTTCTCAGCACTAGTATCGCTGTCCTTTGTTGTTAGCACTGGGATTTTCCTAGCTCTTATATCCATCTTGAATATTATGGTCTGAGTCCCTGGGCCTCTTTCAAATTCGATGAATGAGGCTGTGCAGTGATTCACACCTGTAATCCCAGCAACTGGGGAGGTGAAGGCAGGAGGATCTCAGGTTTGAGGCCAGAGGCAGCCTAAGTAACTAACCGAGATCTTATCTCAAGATAAAAACTGAAAAATCAGATGGGGTGCCGTTCAGTGGTAGAGCACCTGCAGAGTACGTGTGAGGCCCTGGGTTCAACCCCCAAGTAATAACCACCACAACGACGAGCCCTCTGAATGTTGACCCTTTCAACAGGTAACTGACTGAGTTAGGTACAGGTGCAAGCTGCACCATGTCATCTGTGAGTTGTGGTCCCAATGTCAGCTTAGTTCTGAAAGCCTCTTGCAATGCTACCTGTCTCTGTCCCCCGTGCACCACTGTGTGGCCAGTCTGTGCGGTCAGCCTGTGTGACCTGGCTGGCAGCCACTCTGTTCAGTTCTCATGAGCCTTTCTTTTTCGGCATGTTTTGCAAGTGCTGGACCACTGAGCTGCAACCCCCCCACTCATTTTTTTTTTACTTTTTGAGACAGGGTCTCGCTAAGTTATGCAGACTGCCTCTGGTCTCGAACTTGCGATCCTCCTGCCTCCGCCTCCAGAGCCGCTGGGATGACAGGCGTGCGCCACCGCACCCGGCACTCACAAGCCTTTCTTACGCTACTTGGGAGCAGGTCTACACAGGGAAGCTTGCCACGGGCCTTGCCAGTTCTAACTTGACGGCTCACCTTCCTGAGCTCCTCCCTCTTTGCAATCTTCCTCAGACTCTCTACTTTCCAAGGGGTTTTCTTTCACTCCTCCAGCCAGAAAGTTCTGGTTTTCATTATCCTAATACACACTGCACTTCTGCAATTGTGCCTGGCGGTCCAGCCAGAGGACACAGAGAAAGAAATCAAGAGAGGCCGGCCCCGTAGCTCCAGTCAGAGAAAAAGGTTCTCCGCCCTCAGACTCCCACTGCCAACCCCCCAGCACAGCTCAGAGTTAGGGTGCGTGAGTATGGAGAAAAGAAAAAGCAGGGGTTTTCGTGCTCTGCTAGGTGTCCTTCTTCTGTCCCTTGAGCCAAAACCAGCAGTCCTCTTGGTGCTCTTCCTGGGTCCTGGTACCCACGTCCTACTCCAGGCTGAGGTGGGCTGGGCTTAGGCTGGAGGGCAGACAGGAAACACCAGTGAACCCACCCTCATCCCCCAGCTACTGCTGCTGTGAATTCTGGTCTTCTTTCCTAATCTGTCTGGCACTATTTACTTTTCAGAAGCCTCAAACAGCGGGAATGATTTCTGCATTCCGTCCAGGTTTCACAGCTGTACTAAGCAGGCCTAACATGGTAGTTACTCTGTTCTACCCCGCCTAGGGTCCTCCTTGCTGCCTGGCCGACCTAAGCGTATGTTGAACTCACAAGTCAAATCCATCAAGACAACTAAAGCCACATGGATCAGGAGAAGCTCTCAGCTCTTCCTCGGTGGACCACCCCCACCAACTAGTCAAGCTGGAGGGAGGGGCTTATTCTGCAGATAAAAAGACCTTCAAAACAAATACCTTTAAAAGGGCTAACTCTCTAGCAGTCCAGTGTCAAGCCCACCTATCATAAGCAGATTCTGCCCACACTCAGCTTCAACTGGCTTTTCAAATTGTGGCATAAAACGTAAGAATACCCAAGTTGGAAGAAAACCGGGAGAAACTCGGTAATGCACAGTTTGTTAGAACACTTCAACAAAACTTTAACAAGCATTCTCTAACAAATACAAAATGATACTGAATTCATAAAATGAGAATTGGGATGCTAAAAGAAAAAAGGAAAAGAGAAAGAGAAGGGAAAGAAATTGGAATAAGAGTGTTGATAAATTAAGAATATGATGGCCAAAGAGTTAACAGAAGAACTGAAAGACAAAGTAGAAGAAATCTTTCCAAAAGTACCATAAAAAGAAAAAGTGGGGGGAAATGACAGAGGAGAGGCCTTACGGGACCATGTAAGATATTCCAAGTCCAAATAAATGACTGCATTCCAAAAAAACAGAATGGCAACAGGTAGGGAAATGACACAAAACCATCTAAAATAACACAAAATTATCTCTTGGAACTAAAATATGTTTAAAATCTCACATAGACTTCCACTGAATGAAAAAATTACATTTAACTTTCTTGGAACAGAAAGACACAACCTCCACAGTGACAGGATCCGCAGAATACCTACGTGGGGCAGGGTGGTAAGAAGACTCAACAGAAAAGCTACGATAAAGGCCCTGAATTCTCAGCAGCAGGTCTGGGTGATCAGGAAGAGTGAGTAGTGGTGCAGTCAGGGCTTTGAGGAGGACAGCTCCCTACTCCCACCCACGTTACACACCCTGCATCAGGTGGAACAAAGACATTTCTAGACATGCTAAGGGCTCAGAAAATGCTTTGCTTGGGAAACTATACAGCAATGAAATATGCCAAAATAAGAGAGATGAGGCACTAGTACGTCAAGCCAAGGAGAGCACATGGAAGCCCAGACCACAGCTGCACAGCAGAGCGGCTGAGGCCTTGGCTGTTGGAGAAGAGGGCTCTGGAGTGTTCTCCCAAAGGAGGAAGCCAGACGGGCTTGTGAAATAAACTACTGCAGGCGTGTAAGAGGCAGACTTCACAAGTGGATGAAGAAATAGCAGATAGAAATTGTAGAAATAATTAAGTCATAACAGAAAGAAAACATGATGTAGTATATAATATATATAGTATCGGACTCTGCTAATATTCACCTAAGTCATAATCATATAGACTAAGAAATAGCAGTGTATTATTTATAATTATTTAGGTGACCATCAGAACAAACAGCTAAAAGCTGTAAAAAGCAGTTGCCTCCAGGAAGTTCAGGGGTGTCAAAAGTAAGGGACTGTTGTTTGTACTACAAACCTTTTAGTGTCACTTCATTTGCTGTTTTGTCCATATACATTATTTTGGCAAATTCCTCACTTAACATTTAAAAAAATTTAGAAGGTGAGTGTATATACTGTGTGTGGTGGTACATGTCTGCAATTCCAGCACTCGGGAGGCCGAGGCAGGAGGATCACAAGCTCCTGGGCTATGTAAGGAGACCCTGCCTCAAAATAACAAACAACAAAAAAGTAGGTACATAACCAGCTATGATGTTGTATTACTGATAGTTTTGGGCCTAATTTTAAATCTTGCTTGATTCTTGTCTGACATGAGACAATGAATGTTAGCAGTTATGAAATACCATGAGTAGTTCATCCTTTAAACAGATATTTCCTACTACTTCTCTGTTACTTTTCTGGATTAGCTTAATTAAAGAATACTATGCCAAATGGGCTGTTCAGAAACGATTACATATGCAACTTAATTGTCTGACTTATGTTCTCTACACCAGGCACCAATAAAAGACATGAAATCAAACTGAACATTAAGACAGATGAGGAACTGTCAAGGTGAGTGACTAACCCCGACTTTTTGTTTGTATGGTACTGGGCTGGACGTAGTCTCACACATGCTAAGCACGCACTCTACCACTGAGCTACACCCCCAGCCTTTTTTTTTTTACTTTATTTTGAGGCAGGGTTTAAGCTGCCCAGGCTGGCCTCAAACTTGGAATCCTCCTGCCTCAGCCTCCATGTCTGGGGTTATAGGTGTGCCCATATAGGTGTGTCCCTATAATGACGATGGTCAGCTTTAATTTTTCAATGATAATCACAAAAGTCCTAATATTTTTACCAACTTCGTTCACTTTATCAACTCAATTTTATACATTTGAACCTACTGTTGTTGTTGTTGTTGTTAGGTGCCATTGAGCCCAGATGGGTGCAGTGATGCAGGCCTGTAATCCCAGTGCTTGGGAGGCTAAGGCAGGAGGACTGGGGGTTTAAGCCCATCTTGGGCTACATTTTGATACCCTGTCTCAGAAAAACAAACCAAGATCAAACAAAAAAGCAGATCCATTCCAGCCAGGATGAAGCCACCACTGTCCTAGCCCCTAAACTGCACAGCCCTCTTTCTGACCTCAACTGTGGAGGTACAGCTGGTCGTGCTGAGACCCAGGATAACACTGTTATAAACACCCCAATAACCGCACTCTGTGGAATCTTTAGTTTGTCTGCCTCTCGCTCTTTGCTCCCTCGGCTCCTGGGGGGCTGGTCCTCATACCCTAGCACTGAGCTGTTCCCGGACAAACCAGCTGTCTTTACTTTCTCTCTTTCCAACGACTCCCAAATTGTTTGCTGCCATTTCCTACTGCTCCTCAAATGGAGATATTTCCCAAAATTATCCACTGCGTCTCATCTCACTATACTCTCAAAGCCTCTTCAAGCGATGTTGGGGATTTTTAAAATAATATTTTCCAGCTAGGGTCCCTCATGACAGCTTGAGGGGCTGACCCCTAGCTGACCCCAGGGCTCATCCCACTCACTCAAAACAGCCCCTCCCATCGAGTGAGCAAAGATGGCCCCCGGCCAGCTTGACCAGCCTCAACCACCATAATTTTGATTGGCTCCCCTCACCACTGTGCA